>CAUYPK010037783.1:0-11203 GCA_963574355.1 Loris lydekkerianus | reverse complement strand
GTAGTCTCTTAGTATACCCTTCATGTACACAACTAAACCATTGAGACTTTACTTGCTGGTTTTTTTTTTTGGAGACACTCTCAAGCTGTGTCATCCTAGGTAGACTGTCTTGGCATCACAGCTCACATCAACCTCAAACTCTTGGGTTTAAGCAATTCACTTGCCTCAGCCTCCCAAATAGCTGGGATTACAGGTACTCACCACAATGCCTGGCTATTTTTTGTCAGTTTTTCATTGTTGTTTAAGTGGCCCAGGCCGGGTTCGAACCCACTACCCTTGGTGTATGTGGCCAGCGACCTGCTGATTCAACTACAAGCACCACCCAGGACTTTAATTGTTTTTAATAGCAGCCTCCATCTTTATTTCTGGGACACATATTGTTTAGTGAGAGAATCAGGACCAAAAATGAGAGGTTGTTCTGAGACATTATTTGCAGGAAGATGAGGCCCAAAGAGCACCCAAACACCATGTTTCTAAGAGAAAGGGATTTATTTCAGCTGGCAGAACTTATGACATAGAAGAATTCAAATTGGCCATGTTCTCCAACTGCCGTGGTGTTTCCCTTTTCATCTCCAGTCAGAAAGTTCCAAAACACAGGTGCCTTCCTGGTTGGTCAGTTGAATCAAGGAGAAGATAGGACTCTGCAGATATGTCCTTGTGGTGTCCCTGAGAAAACCTGTTCTTCCAGACTTCACACTTCCAGGGTATCCTCTCATTCCTCCCTTTTGAGACTCCATATATATGTTGCTTTGAGGTCTCAATAGCGGTTGTTTCTGTGGGAGCCAGTATTAATCAATTTTCACATTCAACTTTGCATAACTTTTCTACAAATCTAAGGCATAAAATTATTTCTGATCTGTTCTATAGTTTATTTCCCAGTTTCTTCTGCTATAACACCCTCAACAGAGGGTTTTAGGAAGTAACCTTCAGAGTCATCGGGCAGGGCTTTCCTATTTCTCTGGTCTTGACTAGCATTCAGATTTCAGGGAATGTGACTACTCTGGGGTTCTCTACCCAGACCTTAACTGTACCATGGTGATAGGCCAATATGAGTTTTGACTTTTTTTTCTGTGTTACACATAGAGTACTATACCTGATTATGAGCACAAGTTCCCTACTGGGTGACTTTGCATTCATAGAAGCTATAAGGGAGTCACCCTTTGTCCTATCTCATGTTCATGTGAACAAATCAAAACATTTATTGAGGAAGCACCCCTTTTTTCTTAGATTCTCTTCCATATACCTTTCTTTAAAAAGTAAAGGTTGGCCTCTTTGTTTACTGGTTCAGGAATCAACTGAGGTAAATCCAGTGTCTGCAGTTCACTGCATGTTTGAAAAAATATTGTTATAGGACTGAATCATTGTCATTCCTGTTGAGCAGGTTGACAATTTAGAAATGAAATCTTCAGCTCATATCATCTGAATAACAATCTGCATTTTTCAACATCTCCAGCTCTTTCTTATACACATTAAAACTTTAGAGTTACCATTTATCTCACCTTGACATTGTCATATAAAAAAAATCATACACAAATTATAACATATGGTGTAAATAAGCACAAAATTCTGCATGCTGGTATTGGTGGCCTTTTATTTCTACTGTGTCAATCAAAAGTTTACAATCTGTACACTGGTTTTGTGGATGCCGTTCCATCCCCTGTCTTCAGTGTTAGGTGACATATGAGGGAATATAACTCATCCATAGTTGTTAGGTAATTCTATTTACTCTTATAGGTCAGCAAAAGTTCGCTTCACTCACTTAACCAAAAGTGAAACTCATGGCTTGGTGCCTGTAGCATAGTGATTAAGGGGCCAGCCACATACACCCGGGCTGGTTGGATTTGAGCCTGGCCTTGGCCAGCTAAACAACAATGACAACGACAACAACAAAAAATTACCTGTGCATTGTGGAGGGTGTCTCTAGTTCCAGCTAGGAAACTGAGGCCAGAAAATCACTTAAACCCAAGAGTTTAAGTTTGCTGTGAGCTGTGATGCCACAGCACTTTACCCAGGGTGACAGCTTGAGATCCTGTCTCAAGAAAAAAAAAAAAAAGTGAAATTCTATATCCCCATGTTTTCTTAGTAAATATGTTTGTTTTTCAGGGAGTGTTGACGTTGAAGGATGTGTCTATTGAATTCTCTCTGGATGAGTGGGCCTGCCTGGACCCTGCTCAGCAGCATTTGTATAGGGAAGTCATGTTAGAGACCTACAGAAACCTGGTCTTCCTGGATCAGGACAACTTACATGTACAGTTCCAGGTCTACACTAAACAATTTATGTTGTCTCTTTGTAGAAGATTTTTATTGAGTTTATTCATTGACTGAGTATTGGGTTCTTGTTTCTATGAAAAACTTTAGGATGTCTTGGTACAGAAAAGAAAAATTGGAGTTGTTTTATTTTGTCATTAATCTTATCTTTTTTGAGCTAATTTATATCCTTCACTAGATTAATGAAAATTTCAGAAATTTTGTGGCTGAGATCGTTCCTCAAACCTTTAAGTCTGATTTCTAGCACCAAATTTGATTTCAGTAGTTTTGGTAGTGGAGGGGTTAAGAATGTTCCAACTTTAAATACTTTTTAAAGATTCTGAATTTTCTGCAAGGAAATCTGTTTGGGATTATTATTTCAGGATCTTCTAAAATGTCCTTTTCTCTACTTCACCAAGCCATTAGATTGCCAATTGAAGAATCCAAATTTTTTTTTCTAATAAAACAGGTCTTACCATCTCTAAGCCAGACCTCATCACCTGTCTGGAGCAAAGCAAAGAACCCTGGAATGTGAAGACATAGCCGACACTAGTCAAGCACCAAGGTAAGTTGGAGTGAGTGAAGCAGGTAATACTGGTCAGAGGTCCAAGTTCTAGGAGGAAACCACACAGTACAGTGTGATTAGAGAAGCTCAGCTTAATCAGAAATTATTTCTGAGAAGCTTGGGTTTCTATCCCTTGTTCTTACATCAAGGCATGTCTCTTATTCTTTTTATTGTTTTTTAATTTTTCTTATTGATAAAGTGTCTCACTCTCTTGCCTCACACTAGAGTGCCATGACATCAGCCTAGCTCAGAGCAACCTTAAACTACTGTTGTCGAGTGGTGTCAGTTTCTGTTTCAGCCCCCAAATAGCTAGAACTACAGGTTTCTCCACATTGTCTGCCTAATGTTTTTAAAATTTTTTTTTAGTACAGGAGACTTCTCATACTTACTCAGGCTAGTTTCAAACTTGTGAGCTGAAGCAGTCCTCCCTCCTTGGCATCCCAGAGTGCTAGGCATATACTTGTGAGCCACTATGCCTGTTCTTGGTTTTAATTTTCAGATGGAACTTACTTTTCACTGATATTTCTTCTGGGTTATAGTGAGAATGAAAGAACTTTGTATGGCTTACATGTGAGTGCAGGATTTAACTGTTCTTCCATTTGAGGATATGAAATATGTGAATATGTGTGTATTTTTAGTATACCTGTAATTTTTTTTTTTTTTAGAGACAGAGTCTCACTTTTTCACCCTGTTGAAGAGTGCCACGACATCACAGGACTCACAGCAACCTCCAGCTTCTTTGGCTTAGGCGATTCTCTTGTCTCAGCCTCCCGAGCAGCTGGGACTACAGGCGCCCACCACAACGCTCAGCTATTTTTTTGTTGCAGTTTGGCCGGAGCTGGGTTTGAACCCACAACCTTCGGTATATAGGGCCAGCGCCCTACTCACTGAGACACAGGTGCTGCCCTTGAAATTTTTTAAATATTCTTTAGGCTGTGTGTGGTGGCTGACACTTCTAATTCTAGCTTTCTGGCACCCAAAATGAGACTGTGGCTTGAGCTCAGGAGTGTGAGACCAACCTAAACAAAAATGACACCCCATCTCTACTAAAAATAGAAAAAATGTCCAGGCATTGTGGTTGTGTTTGTGTATTGTCCCACCTATTGGGGGCTGGTGGTGGGGATGAGGCTAGAGAATTGAGGTTGCTGTGAGTTAGGCTGATTTTATGACACTGTAGTCTGAACAAACAGAATGAGACTGTGTCTGAATAAAAGTTTTTCTTTCTTTTCTTTTTTTTCTTGAGACAGAGTCTCAAGCTGTCTCCCTGGGTATAGTGCCATGGCATCACTGCTCACAACAAAGTCAAACCCTTGGGCTTAAGTGATTCTCTTGCCTCAGCCTTCCTAGTTCCTGGGACTACAGGCGTCCACAACAATGCCCAGCTATTTTGTTTGTTGCAGTTGTCACTGTTGTTTTTGCTGGCCTGGGCCTTGTTCGAACCTGCTGAAACTACCCACTGAGCTACAGGCGCTGCCAAAGTTTCTTTTCTTTAGCATCATATCCAAAATATGTGAGTGAGGTGGTGATGTTAGTATTTGTTTCAGAAATTCCAGGAACACCACAGATAGGTTTTGTGTGTTTTATGCTTTATACTTTTTCATGCTATGAAGATTGCAAATAAGTTTCTGAAGAAATTAGAGCCATTTTATCAGAACACTAAGAATCTCCCCAAATGTAAGAAAGTCTAATATTCTTTCTTTCTTTTTTTTTTTTTTTTATTTTTGAGACAGAGCCTCAAGCTGTCCCTTTGGGTAGAGTACTGTGGCATTATAGCTCACAGCAACCTCAAACTCCTGGGCTTAAGCTATTTTCTTGCCTCAGCCTCCCAAGTAGCAGAGACCACACGTACACGCCACAATGCCTAGCTATTTTCTGGTTGCAGTTGTCATTGTGGTTTGGTAGGCCTGGGCTGGATTTAAACCTGCCAGGTCTGAGTGTATATAACTGGTGCTTTAGCAGCTTGAGCCACAGTCTAATGTTAGTCTAACATTAGCCAAGTCTAATGTTCTTTAACTTGAAAATTCTGTTTTTATATGGACTGTGAAAAATAATTTAATTTCTACAAGCAGTAATTTGCCAATCATATTTATGGGGACAGCATCTCAAGCTGTCACCCTGGTTATAGTGCAGTGGTGTCATACCTCACAGCAGGCTCCACCTCAGGTCAAGCGATACTCTTGCCTCAGTTTTTGTATTTTAAATAGAGACAGGATTTTGCTTTTGCTCAGGCTGGTCTCAAACTTGTGAGTTCAAGCAATCCATCCAAGTCAGCCTCCCATAGTGCTAGCATTATAGGTCTGAGCCACAGCGACCGGCCTTTGCCAACCTTAGTATGTTTAAAGGTATCTACTCCCTACAATTCACTTTTAGGGTTTTCTTTTTGAGACAATGTCATGTGTCATGGCATTGTCGCTCACAACCTTAAACACTTCAGGTCAAGGGATTCCCTTGCTCAGTCTCCCGAGTAGCTGGAAATACAGATGCCCTCCACCACATTTGACTAGTTTTGCACTTTTCAGTAGAGTTGGTGTCTCCCTCTTGCTCAGGGTGGTCCTGAGCTCTTGAACTCAAGCAGTATATTTGCCTTGGCCTCCCCGGGGGTTAGGATTAAAGGTATGATCCCCTAAATTTGATGGCTACACTTTTTTTTTGTTTTCTTTCTTTTTTTCTTTTTTTTTTTTTTTTTTGAGACAGAGTCTCAAGCTGTCACTCTGGGTGGAGTGCTGTGGATTCACAGCTCACAGCCACCTCCAACTGCTAGGCTTAAGCAATCTTTTGCCTCAGCCTCCCAAATAGCTGGGACTACAGGTGCCTGCCACAACTCCTGGCTATTTTTTGGGTTGCAGTTGTCATTGTTTTTTGGCAGGCCCTGGCTGCATTTGAACCCACCAGGTCTGGTGTAGGTGGCTGGCGCTTTAAGCTACGGGTACAAAGCCTACATTTCTTAATAATATGTCATTCAGGAGTTTATAGTATTCCTAAGGGTATATTAGTGTCTCTGTTGTTACAATATAATTCTTATTTTATAACTGTCTCTGGCTTAGGATATGCTTATTCATACATATACACACATACAGACATGCAGGCAGCAGAACCTCTGCAAGTTGACCACTAAAGTGACTGTAACAAACTTGTCAACATACAGAGGTGATTAGCATAAGAATCCAGGTCTGCTGTACCAATACACACATGTGGTGCATGTCTGCTCTATGAAAATAAGGTCAAGTTGAGGAGATGATCAATGTAGGGAGATGGCTCACTACGGAGGTTCTAATTTGTGTGTGTGTTTCTGTGTGTGTGTGTGTGTGTATACATATATCCTATTTGTGTGTGTATATATACACACAAATAATGTGTGTATATATGCCCACAAATCCATATACACACAGAAACATAGTACATACTCATATATACACACAATGTAAACACACACACACAAAAAGTGCCTAGGCCTGCAGGCCTGTCTCCATAGTCATGAGTGAACATTTCCCTTCAGGTCTCTGGATGGGTGGGACCACTCCCACATCATGGCTTTGAGAAGTTAGAGAGGCCCACATTGTCCCTTGAGAATTCTCAGTGAAACAAAGGTGAGCAGGCCATTCTCTTGTCAATAACCAGGACCAGGGATCCTCTAGTTTGCCTACTGAATGAGGGTTGGCTTTCTTTGAGTGACACTCCTTAAGGGCATTAGGAGGATTTCACAACCTCCTCCCTCAATTCTAAAACTCTCAAAACATTACTTATTGTGAGATGGCGACTCACTGTATTGCCTAGGCTGGTGTCAAACTGCTGGACTGAAGTGATCCTCTCACCTCAGCCTCTAAGTAGGTGAGATGACAGGTGTGAGTCCGTGTGCTGGGCTTCACTGAAGCATTTTTCCCTATAGATGGCTCCCTTGGGCAGAATACATGAAGATGGGTCTTGTATTCTCCTGTCTTGCTGGTTTTACTGTCTCTATGTTTTCACATTTCATTCTGTTTTCAATTTTCTGTAATTTTAGATTTAACTATTCAGAAGTATGTGTTAAAAATTCAACTTATTTAACAAGTAATTTAGAGAATGAGTAGGAATTTCAGATTTATTAAAAGGCTCACTTGGCTTGGCACCTATATCACAGTAGATACAGTGCCAGTCATATGCACCAAGGTTGGTGGGTTGTAGCCCAGCCCAGACCATCTAAACAACATTAACTACAAGAGGAAAATGTCTGGGCATCGTGGTGGGTGTCTTAGCTGCATGGGAGGCTGAGGCCAGGGTATCAGTTGGTCCCAGGAGTGTCAGGTTGCTGTGATTTGTGATGCCACAGCACTCTACCGAGGGCAACATAGAGCAACTACATCTTTAAAAAGGTAAGTAAATAAAAAATAAATAAGTAAATAAGGCTCAGTCTCTGTAGCTGAAGAGGCTAAGGCACCAGCCACGTACACCAGACCAGGCGGGTTTGAATCCAGCCCAGGCCTGCCAAACAACAATTGTTTGGCCTGCCAAACAACAATGACAACTACAACCAAAAAAGAAAAAAATAGCTGGGTCTTTTGGTGAGTGCCTATATTCCCAGCTACTTGGGAGGCTGAGGCAAGAGAAATCTCTTAAGCCCAGGACTTTGATGTTGCTGCGGTGCCATGGCACTCTACTGAGGGCGACATAGTAAAACTCTGTCAAAAAAAAAAAAAAAAAAAAAAAAGGGAGAGAGAAGTGGCAGGTAATGGCTGGGCTGGCCCTGCACCAGGGCAGGATGCACTTGGGTAAGAGCCAGGCACACCTAGGGCTCCTTCTACTTTAACGTCTTTCTCTCTCTTTTCTTTTTAAACAGAGTCTCACTTTGTCCACCACCATCACTCCCTTCCCAGCATGCTATGGCACCATAGCTCACAGAAACTTCAGACTCCTGGGCTCAGCAATTCTCTTGTTAAAGCCTCCTGAGTAGCTGGGATGACAGACATCTGCCCAACCCAGGTTTTTTTTTTGAGGCATACTCTTACTTTGTTGCCCTCCTTAGAGTGCCCTAGCACCATAGCTCAAAGCAACTTCACACCCTTGGGCTCAAGTAATCATCATGTACTCAGAGTAGAATTGTTAGTTTGGATTGGTTAAACTCAAATTGATTCCTGCTAAGTTGATGCTGGGGAGCAAAAAGTAATTCTTAAAGAAATTGTAGCTTAGGGCCAGGCATGGTGAATCATGCCTGTAATCCTAGCACTTGAGAGGCTAAAGTCGATAGATTTCCTGAGCTCATAGGTAGGAGACTAGCCTGAGCAAGAGCAAGACCCAGTCTCTATTAAGAATAGAAAAACTGGCTCATCACCCATAGCACAGTAGTTATGGCATCAGCCACATACACTGGGGCTGGCAGGTTCTATCCCAGCCCGGGCATGCCAGACAACAATGATAACTACAACCAAAAAATAGCCGGACATCATGCTGGACACCTGTAGTTCCAGCTACCTAGGAGGTTGAGGCAGGAGAATTACTTGAGCCCAGGAGTTGGAGGTTGCTGTGAGCTGTGATGCCACAGCACTCTACGAAGGTCAACATAGTAAGAGTCTAAAAAAAAATAATAATTATAAAATAAAAATTAAAATATGGCACAGTGCCTGTAGCTCAGCAGCTAAGGCACCAGCCACATGTACTGGAGCTGGTGGGCTGGAACCCAGCCCTGGCCTGCCAAACAATGACAAATACAAACCAAAAAATAGCTGGGCATTGTGAGGGTCTCCTATAGTCCCAGATACTTGGGAAGCTGAGATAAGAGAACAGTTTAAGCCTAATAATTTGAGGTTGCTGTGAGCTGTAATGCCACCGCAAATACCCACGGTGACATAGTGAGACTCTGTCTCAAAATAAATAAATAAATAATAAATAATAAAAATAGAAAAACTGAGGCAAGCCCAGTGTGGTGGCTCACACCTGTAATTTCAGCACTTGGGAGGCTGAGGTGGGTGGATTGCTTTTGCTCACAGGTTGGAGACCAGCCTGAGCCAGAGTGAGACCTCATGTCTAAAAATAGGCAGGCATTGTGTCAGGCACCTGTATTCCCAGCTACTTGGGAGGCTGAGGCAAAAGAATCACTTAAGTCCAGGAGTTTGATGTTGCTGTGCGGTATGACACTACAGCACTATACCAAAAACGACAAGTGACACTCTGTTACACACACAAAAAAAATGTAGCAGCTACTGGCCACATGCTGTTCTGAATTGAGAGCTGTGTTCTACACTTAATGCATAGGATGAATTGTAACGATATGTAACCAAAGTAATACATTAACATTTTTTTGTTCATCAGTTACGAAAACAATAATTTGGTATATATAAGGGGAGCTCTAATGCCATGACAGTCTACCCCAGGTGACATACTAAAATTCTGTCTCAAAATAAATAAATAAAGTAAATAAATAAGTAAAATGAAATAAATTGTCCTATGTAACAAACAAGCTTCTTACGAAAACAAAAACAGTTGCTTTGTCTTGCTTTCCTGTTACCTCCTTACCTGCAGCACATAAAATATTCAACCACTCTTGGAGGATGGTTTTTTTCCTCAACATACTTTTTGCCTTTCAGATTCATTCAGATTCCAAAGCAGTGATTTACAAGATCCTTTTTTCCCCCCCAGTTAATTCATTCTCTGTAATCATTTTTTGTTCTTCAAGAAAATCTTCTAAATTCCCATGTCTTTCTTCTTTAATGAAGAAGAGTGTTTAAACATCTTTACCCTAGTTTGAGGTTGGTGTAATCTTTAAGAAATTTCCTCGGACAGGTAGTATATTAATAAATTGTATGTCTTTTGTCTTATGAATTTTCCAGGTGTGTGTTGGTATTCAGGGAACAATCAAAAAATTAAGGGGGAGGTTTTCTTTTGAACTCTGAATTAGTGAGAGTGTTATTGATGGAGAGGGTCCCCGCTGCCTGTCACCGTCAGCCAATATGCAGGGATAAGTTCATCAGACTTTGTCAGAAAGCCAGCATTTCTGGAGAATAGTGACAGTAGCTTGTCCACACTATTCTATTCCTCCATTTCCAAAATCACACCTTTATATTTAAAGGTTCATAGCAAATACCACATTAACTTTAAATAAAAAACAGTACTACTTGGTGACAAACTATAACATTTCCAATTAAAAAGTTAGTTCTCTTGGAGCCCAGCATGGTGGCTCACACCTGTAATCCCAGCACTTTGGGAGGCCACAATGGGTGGATCACCTGACCACAGGAGTTTGAGATCAGCCTGAGCTAGAGTGAGACCCCATCTCTAAAATTAGCCGGGTGTTGTTGTTTTCTTTTTTCTTTTCTTCATTTTTTTTTTTTTTTTTGCTTAGCAAGCCCAGGCCAATTTTGAACCCACCAGCCCTGTAACCAGTGAGCCATGGTCACCCAGCAAAAATGATAGTTTAATACTTTCAAAGAGGCTGAGCTCTAGGGCTCATGCCTACAACCCTAGCACTGTGGGATTCTGGGGTAGGTGGATTGCTTGAGCTCAGGAGTTAAAGATCATTGAGCAAGAAGATGACCACTGTCTTTAAAAAACTAGCAAGCGGGGGTGGGGATGGTGCCTGTGGCTCAATGGAGGAGGGTGCAAGCCCCATAGGCCAGAGGTGGTGGGTTCAACCCCAATGCCAGACAAAGACTGCAAAAACAAAACAAAACAAACAAACAAACAAAAACTACCTGGGGGTTATGGCAGATGTTCATAGTCCCAGCTACTTGGAAGGCTGAGGTGGGAGGATGCTTGAGCCTAGGAGTTGGAGGTTGCTATGAACTATGACATTCCTGTACTGTAATCTGAGGAAACAGAGTGAGACACTGTCCCCCAAATAGTTATTTAACCAATGCACATACTTGTCAATTGTTTTATTTTTGCATCTCCACTCTTTGAGGAAATTTCAGATTAATACAAGTGTGGAAATGATTAGGTGACATTGTGTTTGTGTGGTCAAGTCCCTGATGCAGATGTGCCCCTCAGCCAGGGCACATCTGCCATAAACTTTTACATTGTGTCCCTTAAGTGAAGGCACACCAATCTCCCTACCTCCTCCTCTCTAATTTTGTATTGTTTTGCTATAAGACCAACCATTCTTACACTCTGAGAGGTTTGGGACCGAAAATGAAAGGTTATTCTGAGACATGAATGAAAGGAAGCAGAGTCCAGATTCTGTGTGGGCAATTGGCCTTTGATCAGTCAGGTGTGAGCGGGCTGAGTTTGAAAAAGAAGTCAGCAGGTGGGTTAAGGCAGGGTGGAAATATAAGAGTTGGCATAGTGGGGATTGGCAGACTCATTCCTACCTGGGTGGACTCACTCTTTCCTGGACAGAATGGTTCTATCTGTGTGAGTCCTACATTTGGCCCTATCACAATGGCTTTAGATCCCTTTCAGTCTAATTCCCTCCTGTATATGTTA
>CAUYPK010037781.1:0-19361 GCA_963574355.1 Loris lydekkerianus | reverse complement strand
CCAAGCCCAGGAGTTTGAGGTTGCTATGAGCTGTGACGTCAGGGCACTCTACCCAAGGCAACAGCCCAAGGCTCCAGTGTGCCAAAACCATCTCACTCTGCCCCTAAGGATTAGGGCTGTGAGGCAGTTCAGTCCCCACCTTTAAGCTGCTCAGTCACTAGGTTACTTTGTCCCGCCTGTTCCTTGCTCTGGGACCCTGAGGGCAGAGCTTGCCAGAGCAGTTTTTTCACACAATGGCTTTCACTGAGCCCAGCTCAGTGGCTCATTTTGGGGCCCCGGACAATGCCCAAAGTTCTCCACACTTTTGCTCAAGCTCTCCCCAAGGCAGCTCAACTGAGCAACTGAGCGCCAAGTCCAAGAACACCAAAAAAGTTCACAGGTAAGGCCTTTTCAGTTTGCAGTCTCACTGCTGCTGGTACTCACGGTTGCCGGCGTGATTAGGTCGATGGAACACACGCAGCCACTTGCCAGTTTTCCACTGTTTTTGTCCTCCTCCTGGGGTCCAGAAGTCCCTTGCTGGCTCCCTGTATCCTCGAAGGGATGATCATAGGCAGATCCCACCGGCCAGAGATGTCTGGAGTCTTGTCTCCCCAGATTCCCCATGCCCAGTTGCAGGCAAGCTGTTACTCAGCCGCCATCTTTAATCCCCCTCTTGTTTGGTTTTTTTTAATGAAGAAAGAGGGAAAACTCCTTCCAAGGCCTGTTGTTCTTTAAGGGCTTTTAATTCAAAATATTCTTTATACTAAGGAGTCATATTTGGGGGTGAAATTTTCTTGTACATACTCTTCCAAGATTCCAGCATGGAGTATTCAGAAATGGAGAGTCCAAGCTGCTGGCAGAGTACATGCATACTGGGGAATTCCAGGGTGATGTGTTTAGCAGAACCAGACTGTGGCAGGGTCTTCAGTACTGTACTAAGTATAACCTTTAGTACTAAGGCTCACATAGGTTTGGTCCTGGAAGCAGTGGGCAGCCTCAACGTTGTTAGCAAGATATTTTAGAAATATTAATCTTGCATCTAGAATGTTTGCTTTGGTTGAAGAATAGGGGGTCTTAGAGTATAAATGATACTGGGAGAGAGATGAGAGAAGCTATGGTTGGACCTAGTGAAAGGTTTGTTGCAAGGCTGTCTATGGTTGTGTTTCTGTTTTTTTTTTTCCATACATGTTGTTACTTTGAAGAAGTTTTCCTTGTCCACTTCCTTACCTGTTAGGAGGAGACTGAAGAGTGCCAGAAGTCACTGATTCATTAAAGATGAAGATGGCTGAGAAAAGACCAGTAACTTTAGAAATCGTGTCTGGAGGTGAAGAAGAACCTTTGGAAGGCCACCTTTAATAATTAGTTACTGAGAGGTTGGAAGCAGTGAGGATGGGCACTGTTAAAAGCAGTGAAAGGAAGGCATAAATGAAGAGTGGTTGTTTTAGGATGAGGCATTTTTGGATAGAAAACATCTGTATATATTTTAAGGCATAAGAAAAGGTGCCATGTAGGAGAGAACTAGCAAGAGAGACAGGAGAAGTAGGGAAGGAAGAAACTGCAGGGGTCCTCAAACTTTTTAAACAGGGGGCCAGTTCTCTGTCCCTCAGACCGTTGGTGGGCTGGACTATAGTTTAAAAAAAAAACAAAACTATGAACAAATTCCTATGCATACTGCACATATCTTATTTGAAGTACAAAAACAAAATGGGAACAAATATAATCACACCGCCACATGTGGCCCATGGGCCGTATTTTGAGGACCCCTATGAGTGACTCTTCTGGACCAGGCAAGGTTTAAGTGTTTTTATTATTACCTTATTTATTATTCACAAGAGCTGGTGAAATAGCCATGTGTGCCTCACTTTACATACTGGGAATGTAAGGCCAAGATACACTGTGACTTGTTTTAAGTGAGTAGAAGAGTCTAGGCCTGCCTTAGCCTCTGCTCTTTCCGTCAAGCACCTTAGGAGGTAGACATCAATGGAATCCAGGGCACAATGCTTGGGGTTGCCCTAGAGAAAAGAGAGGCTGTGCTGAGAATGTAGGGACAATTATAGTAGGCCCATTATGCACAACCAGATTTATTCTGTGGCCTTAAAACTAATGTGGAGAATACCAATGGGGATGATTAAGATTGGGGAAGGTCAATGTGGAGAATGTGTTTGTGATGGCTTGAATGGCACATGGACATGGAAGTCACTAACTGCTGTGTAATACTGGGGAAGGGTTCTGTGTAGTTGAGAGAAAGGTGAGGGGAAGATAAGCAAAGAAAAAAAAGAGTTCACAGTAAAAGCAGCTTTGTATGATCCCATTTATGTCAAATTGTGTATGTCCATAAAGAAATGTATGATAGAATGGTTATCAAAATAGTGATTAGTTCATTGGGAGGATTACAGGTGATTTTATTCATTTAAGCTTTTTGGCATACTTCAAATTTTTCTGTGTTCAAAATTTGTATATATCACAAATCAAATTTTTATAAATGTGATTTATATCATATATCCTACTATAAACATAGCTACTTTTGTCCTGTGGAAAACAACTTGTTGAATGAATTGTTTTTCCTCAAAGAAGGGATTAGAATTTTTCCCTTTACTGTAATGAGAAAGTCAAAGAGAGGTAGATTCTGACAGGCTGAGTTGGGGTCCATAGCATAGCTAGCTCTTTCCCTATTATACTGTCTTACTGGAAGCCCTAGTGAGTGTTAGTCTAAGAGCTTTTCCTGGCTGTAGGAGAGGGCTTAGTATTTTTGTTTATGTCTGGGACAACCTGGAAGTGTCATAGAGCTAATACCCTTGAGAGCAGCCTCAGTCAGTGATGAATGGGCGTCAGTGGGTAAACAGTGCTGCTTCCTGGTCTTTGGATAGGACACATCTGAGGTTTATGCACACAGATTCCAGGGGGCCCAGCAGGCTCAGCCTCATCTGTCCATGTCAGTGCTCCTCGTGCTGGGTTCTCCTCCTTTGTCACCTTCCAGTCCTCTACCAGTGCTTCTTGGGATCATCCTTCCCCCCACTTCTTGCCCTCAAATTCTTGCTTCTGAGGGAAACAGACCTGAGACAGAGCCCTAGCATTATTTATTTCGTACCTTTTTCCATGACAATGGACAAAGCTCTTGTTGCTGGCTTTCTTGTTCTCAGAGCATGGGGCAGAGTTCAGGAACCTCTCAGAAGTGGTATATGATAAGAGTACTTAATGTTTGCCATGGTGAAAAGGAAAATGGTGACTGTTGACAAAGAACTGCTTTCTGTTATTTCCCCACTCTGCCATTGAGTGAGGAACTTGTGACGAAATAACCCATAGACCTGACTCATAGTCCTGTTTCACAAATGTGAGGTAGGCTAGTCAACTGGGCCATAATTGCTGAATTCCTCCATGAGTTCTGTCTTTGAGCAACAGTGATCTCACCCACCCATGTCTCTCATCTGCAAGACTTCTTTCTGTATCCTAAGCCACACTTTAAGGCAGGGGTCCTCAAACTGTGGCCCACGGGCCACATGAGGCGGTGTGAACTATATTTGTTCCCGTTTTGTTTTTTTTACTTCAAAATAAGATATTTGCAGTGTGCATAGGAATTTGTTCATAGTTTTCTTTTTAAACTATAGTTTGACCCTCCAACGGTCTGAGGGACAGTGAAATTACCCCATTTAAAAAGTTTGAGGACGCTTGCTTTAAGGCTTAAGAGTCTTCCCTATTTTACTCCTTTAGTGGAGTACAATTCAACAGTTCAAGGCTGTGCTGCAATCAGTGGGGGCATGTGGTGGATTTCATCCTTAATTGAAATACACACCAAACTGACTGTGAAGACCTTCCATCTGAGGGCTGTGTGACGATGGGGCTTGCAGCAAATTTGGTCATATTCAGTCAACTTCTGTATGTTAGTGCATTGGTCTGCAGAAAACAAGCATGTAGGGAGGCTGCCTTTGAAAATCGAATGCTGTGTTCTGCAGGCATCCCTTGTGGATTTTCACCACACACGTCACTGGCTCAATTTTCTTGGATTGAGTGCTTAGGCATTGTGTTTGATTCAAGCTAGGGTGGGAATGGGATGTTGGAGATTATTGTCACCTGAAAAGTTTTTGGAAAGAACCCCTTTTCATCACTGGGGTTCTCTGATGTTTTTCTATTTTTCTTTCTTTCAGAAGGAACTCATCTATCCAAGTGTTTTTAAATCACTGGAGTGTTCACCTCTAGCACAAATACTTTGGGCTTAGAAATATATAAGATTTGAGTGGTGATTTGAACTTAGATGAATAGCTTGACGTGAATATTGTCCCTACCTCAGTGAGAATGTGGCCTTGGGCAAGCAAGCAAGAGTGATAAGCTGTGGGTTCAGTTTCCTACTCTGTTATTTACTACTCAAGTGACTTTGGGCAACTCACTTACTTTCACCTCTTAAATAATGTCATAAATCCCTATCTGATAGGGTTGCTAAAAACTATAAGAAATAAAAAGCTTATTTTAAACCACATTGTTAGCTTCGTTGCTTATCTTGGTTGAATTCTGGAAAGCATCATTTTGTTTCTTCAGCTTCAGCTCTTTTTCCATATAAAATAAATATATTTATTTGTTTGTACTATTTATATCCTTATAAATTTTCTCAAATTATTTTTGGAATATAAAATAAGAATGAATGAATTAGATGAATGAATGAGTAGTTCAATCCATGTAGCTATTGACTCAGCACTACTAATAAACACTAACTAGATGTGCTAAGCAAACAAAGTCATAAAAAAAGCTTGAGCCTATATTCTTACTTTAAAGATGCAAATGTACTCTGTGAAATACTTTAACAGAAAAACATAATTCTATTGTCTCTTTTCCCATTTCTGCCTTAAAATCATTAACTCCTTTCAAATATGTTAACCAGGATTTTTAAAAACAGGATTAATGAATGTAAGAACTTCTGTTATTAACATTCTTCAGAAGTGAGTGGCCCTAGCCAAAATACAATAGTCTTTTGGTAAATCCTGCTTCCTGTCAAAAAGAAAGAAAATCAAATCATTGACATAATAGAAGAGAAAATCTGATGCACATTTCCTTAAAGATTAATATCCCTTTCTCTTGCTTATTTCTTTTTACTCTTTGAACTGTTTGAACCTGTTGTTCTTACACCCAACAATGAATTTTATAGACCCCAGGGTGAAA
Organism: Loris lydekkerianus; assembly: GCA_963574355.1. Taxonomy (NCBI): domain Eukaryota; kingdom Metazoa; phylum Chordata; class Mammalia; order Primates; family Lorisidae; genus Loris; species Loris lydekkerianus. The sequence continues at coordinate 14,234 of CAUYPK010037781.1, read as the reverse complement.
GAAATCTTAACAGTTCTAATTGTCACCTTCTTTGAATAACTGAATAATTGAATAACTCAGGAGAGAATAAGGAAGCATTCTTGATTGGGGTCCCCATCAATGAACCTGTTTACAAAGATTTGGTTTGTACTTAACCCTTTCCATTACATTGATGCAAATTAAAGCCGAACTCTTTTTCTTGAGAGTGAAGAAATGTATAGCTCTACAACTACCGCCTATCACTTAATGAAGTAGTTCTTCATAAGGTCACCAAAGATGTTTTCATTTAAAATCTAGGACTTGACTCTAAATGCTCAGATTATGTAAATTTATTAATCATTTCCAAATATAGTAAACAGGAAGTTCCCTAATGAAATTGGACATACAACGTCAATCCCTGGTCACATGAGATTTGAATAATTTTCTCTAGACTTTCTAGAGAGGGATGTAGTAGGAATGAACCAAATAGGGATAAAAGAATGAAATTATTCAAAGAAATAGCCCTGAGGGAAAGTGGTAACAGGCAAAAAAAGAAAAAAAATCTGTGGGGGATTAGTTGTGTGTTTGTGTGTGTGTTTTCAGACAATTACTTAACTTGTCTGTGAGTGTCACACAGCATGTTTAATTCCAAACATCTGAATCTGTTATGCATTTTCCAGCATTGATAGGAAATGTATATAGGTTGAATGGGAATGGGGGAAAGTTTAATCTGGCTAATTAAAATAGTACATATCAAATTCTGAAATGAAAACTGACCATTATCTTGGTTTGAACTTGCAGCTCCTGGCTAAGTACAAAAACTTGCAATGGGACAAAGTATTACGGCTGGAGGAGGTGCAGGCAAAACTAGGGGTTAGTCTGGAAGAAATGCTCTTGGTCACAGAGGATGCCCTTCATTCTGAACCCTATAGCCCTGAGGAGATCTGCAGGTGCCTGGGAATTAGCTTGGAGGAGTTACGAACCCAAATCCTGAGTCCAAACACTCAAGATGGTAAGTCTGCTAGAGAAGTAAGGATATGGTTATTCCTCCCTCACAGCTAGAAGATTTCTAACTTTTTTGTGGGTCTTACCTATTTTCAAGCATAGTTGAGGAAATTTGGAATTTGGCGAACTTAATTATCTATACTCTTAGCATCATAAATTCATTCATTCATTCATCACCAATATTCTGAATAGGTAAAGTTAAATAAGACACGATTTCTGTCTTTAAGATGTTTATAATTCAATAAGCATTTCTTTTCTTTTTTTTTTTTTAAATATATTTAATTTTTTCTCTTTCCATTTTCCTGGTTGTTATGTTACTTATATATTAATTAAAAAGTCTAGGTTAGAGTAGTGCTCATAACTGCTATGGAACAATTCTCTGACCACTAGAAAGTCTCCACTGCATAGGTTGAAACTTGTGACCCACACTAGTGTGGAAACTTATTTCTATTATAGTTGCTTGCTGCTTTCAAGTAATTTTGTTTTTGTATCAATAGCACCAGAAACTAAGACGAAGGACAGGTAAATGTTGGAGACACAGGACAGAGCCTTGCGGTGGCTATTTTTCTTAGAGTAGTGGTGGCCTGTTTGTGGGAAGTTAGTACTGTGGGCATGGGCATCTAGTGAAGATTCTGTCAGCCCTTAGTGGAGATTATCGAAAGTGGGAGGTTGATACAAAGATTAGCCTCAGGGCCCCATTTCTATCTCATTCAGTTCAGTTCTATAGCTGGTTATTGACTGCCTCCTCTGGATTTGCTTGCAAAGTAATTCCTTGAAGGCTGCACCTACTGATGCTTTGGGATAAGATAAGGGAATCACTTGAAGGCAGGGATTAGGTTTTAGTTTCTAATATTGTCAGATCCTCTTCAATTTGATGAACAGTGAGTCTCTAGAACTATGATGAGCAAATTATGGCCTACTGGCCAAATCAGGCCTGCCAAATGTTTTTGTAAAATAAACTTTTGTTAGAAGACAGCCATGTATTGCCCATGGCTGCTTTTGTACAAAATTGTGACAGAAACTAAACAGCCCCATGAAACCTAAAGTATTTACTGCTTGATGTAATAATATGCTGACTCCTGCTCAAAAGGCAGCAAAGCAAAGTTGACCTGAGTTGTGCCATGAAAAGGCATAATAGGAATAATCTATATAATATGCTAAGATTGGTGCTTGACAGTGGAGAATGGTAAGGGTGGGAATGGAGGCATATTTGGGCTTAGAGAGACCAGAAAGGAAAGAAGTCAAAGCCAGCCTTGTTAAGGTAAGTAATGTAACCAGCCAAAAGGTAAGTAATGAATAGAAATTTCCTAGGTAGACAAGCTGTCAAAAAGAATTCCAGGAAGACAAATCATCAGCTAGAGAGGCAGAAAGGAGAGAGAGATTATATGTCTAGAAAACTATAGGTAGTTGAGTATTTCTTGAAAATAATGTATGTAGTAGAGAGTGATGATAGTATCAGGCTGAGGTTGTAAACAGGCTCAGATCACCAAAGGCCTTGTTAAATACGTTGTTTGTGTGTTTTATAGGTAATGGGGGAATTAATAAATGTCTGTTGAAATAAGAAGTTGGGTAAAGCTTTGGACAGAGAGAGCTTGCAGGGGACTAGCTCTTCTTTTTTGACCTAAGACATTGTCTGATTTCTTCAGTTCAGCAAATATGTATTGAATTCTCTGGACTAAGTAGTATGCTAGATAATAGAATCCAAAGATAAACAGGACATGGTCTCTACTATATAGGAACTGTGCTGCACAGCAGTCACAGTACTGCTGTACTTGACAAATGTATTTATCAAGAGCCCTGAGAGGATAGAGGACAGAATGGCTAAGTGCCTGAAGAAGGTGGCTCAGTTTTGAGATGGATTCTGAAAGAAAACTATGGGCTTTCCATACTGAGAGGGTGACTGGCCATTCCAGGCAGAGTAGAACTTGAGTGAAGATAGACATTAGGAGTGGAGCATTTGTTACCTCCAATGTGCCTTAGCATCCTTAGCCATATAGGACTTGTCAGTCTTTTCTACCACCAATGGGTCTGGACATTTATTAAGCAAAGAATAGTACTTGCTGTGTTTCCTCTGCTTCTGTAAAACATTCCTTCTGGGTTGCAGAAGATTTACAACAGATAACCTTCTCACCTTCTCCAAGGCCTCTAGCAGATGACCTTTGATCTCTTACATCACATCCAAGTTCTTGAGCTATGCCTGTGCCCCTTCTGAGCTTCACTTATGCTACACCCTGAACTACTTTGAGAAAGACCTTGTACCCTAACTCGTGCTGTTGCAATTTTCCTTCTTTGATGGCAGCCCTTCTGCTTGCAGATGCTCTTGGTAAATCTCTGCTGTCAGCTGTGCTTGGCCTGGTTCTTTGTGGCACCTTTCCACCTTTCCACTTCTAACTATTAGACAACTTGTGCCAAGAGGTCTTGTGTGTAGTGTGAGTCAGACAGCAAAAAGACTGCCTAAAGGGATGCCAGTTAGGAGACTATTGCTCAAGTCTACATCCAGTAGCAAGAGCCTGAAGTAAGGGATTCCTGGTGAATGGCTCAACTGGTGGAGTCTCAAGACTGTAAAGGAAAATTCGGTTGGAACTGGCAATTGCCTATGTCCAGGAAGGAAGAAAGAAAGGAAGGGAGAGAGAAAGGAAGGAAAGAAGAAAAATAGAATGCATGTCCAATCCAGAAGATTGGCATCCAGATCTGGCATCCAGATTGAGAAATGACTTTAGGGGCAAGATGAGGAGTTCACTTACATCTATGTATCTGTCTGTCTATGCATCTATTACTGAGTTTTTCTGGTTTGATGGCAAGATATCTAAATAAAGATCCAAACAATACAGCAATAAGATTTGGGAGTTGTTGGGGAAGAGGGGAGGAAGTCTTATTAGACATTGAAAATATTCACTGTCAAATGATTTTCTTAAAATAGTCTTTTCCTGGTATCACTTCTTAGTTCAGAAACCATCAGAGACTATTACCTAATTGCTGAAACTCATTAACATGTTAAGTTCCTTTTCAGCTCAGCTTTAACTCTGTCCTTTCCTATCTCCCTTTTGAGCCCATCCATGCCCCTGTAGGCAGTGTTGCCTTGCTTGAACTATTTTGTTTACTAAGTGGAAACTTGGTCTTGCCTCTGGAATTTTCATCTTAAATACCACTGTCCTTTTCTAACTGGATTTTCTCCCTATTCTGAAATTAAGTCTCTACCTGTCTTAAAAACTCAATATTATTCTTATCTTTTCCTTCTACTTTTTACCCCATAACTTATTCTTATTCTCTGTATACATAGTCCTTTTTTTCTGCATCTTCCTATCTTTCCTCTCCTAATTTTTTAGCATTTTCTGGAATAAATTAATTTCCTCAAATACCTTAGAAAATACAAAGGTAATTTGCTTCTCAAAGTACATATATTGCTATGTATACTTAAGGTTTTTCCTCTGAAAAATAATGACTTCACTGTTTTAGTAAAAATGATCGATACATAGGCTTCATCTTACCCCTTTATCTAAAATAACTGCTTTACAGTTCTCAATAATTTACTTATGTTTTGTTAGCACTAAATAAATCTGTGGTAAATGAATGAATCCAGTTTGTCATTCTATAATATTATCCTTAAAGAGTTCCCATTTCCTGCTGTTTGAATAAATACGTACAAAACACACACACACACACACACCCAAAAACTATGAGCATAAATTGGTTTGTGGGATTCTTGAGTCTCCCAGATTAAATCCACTTGATTTACTTTTTGAATCTAGTGTAAATTTGCAGATGAATTCTCCTAGCTATGCTTTTCTCATTCATTTAGAAGATGTGAAGTTGTATCTGTGGAGGCAAAGTGACAAATGCTCCCAGCAGAGGACTCTGGAGGGTGCTACCACCCTTTTATTCCAGGTGCCTGCCCGTTGACATGCTTAATTTCAACTTCAACTAATTTTTCTATCATGGAAATCCATATTTTTCTCAAAGGGACATAGATTCTTTATGGTCCCTTTTTGTCAAAATTACTTTATTTACCCGAAAGTGAATATGAGTAGTGAGATGTTGACTTTGAAGTGACAGTGTAGGAAGAGATGTTTACAATCAAATGGTAAGCTTGCAGCTTTTGGTAAACCAGCCACACTCCCAAAGGCCCATGTGCAATTCTTGTTTTCCCTTTAGATATTTTAAATAATTAGATTCAGAAATGCTCAGAGGCCTTTAAAATTAAATACACACACACAAAGCAAAATCCTCAAATTCTTTAGATGTTGTTTAGAATGGCTACAAAGCATTACTGGGAACTGGGTAGGAATAGTTTAAGGATTATCTGCCAGGTCCTGCCCAAAGGTAGGAATTGTCTGAGTGTAGGGCATAGTGAGCTGGGATTGCTATGGATTAAGGGCTAGCTGCCGCTCGGAGGAGTGTTTCCTAAAACCTGACCCAAAGAGCAAAATGTAAAGCTGTGATCAGTGCCAAGAGAGATGGGCACATGTGACTAAGCACAGGAGATAAGTCTGGGATACTTGTTGGGGGACAGAGAGATTCATGAGGAACTAAATGGAAAACTAAGGTAGAGAATCAGGTGGTTTGGATTCTAATTTTAAAAAGGGAGAATTTATTATGAGCACTTCTTTTGAGAGTACCCAGACTGTGGTCTGGGTTGTGGTGGCCCCTCTGCTTAATTGCACTGCATTAGGCTGGGCAAAAATATCATCACATGGGCCAGGCACCATGGCTCACTCACATTTGTAATTCTAGCACTCTGGGAGGCTGAGGCAAGAGGATCACTTGAGCTCAGGAGTTCAAAACCCCATCTTTGCTAAAAATAGAAAAATTGGCTTGTTGTCATGGTGGGCACCTGTAGTCCCAGCTACTCGAGAGGTTGAGGCAGGAGGAACCCAGGAGTTTGAGGTTGCTGTGAACTAGGCTGATTTCATGGCACTATGGCCCACGCAACAGAGTGAGACTGTGTTTCAAAAAAAAAGAAAAGAAGTCATCATTTGTATCACCAACTTGGCCTGTGACCAGGTGCTGATTTATTTGTTTGGATCCTGTGATCTCCAGAGTTATGTGTGATAATCATAGCTTTTGACACTAGTATAGATTGCTCTTTAAGGAGAAATATAGAGTCAATGGTAAAGAAATAAAAACAAGATGACTTGTTATTTCCTTTATGGTTGACATATTACTCTTCATACATGTCATCTAATTTTAATCTCACAACAACCCTTGGCACATGGTTATTCTCATTTCACAGATGAGAAAACTGAGGTGAGAGAGTTTAGTGATTTGTCAAGACCACATAGGTGGTACAAACTAGAGCTAGACCCCAAATCCTAGTCTTCTGACTTAATCCAGTAAATCCCATACTTCTTTTCTACCATTACTTTTTTTTTTTTGAGACGGAGTCTCACTCTGTTACCCAGGCTATGGTAACTCATGGTGTCATAGCTCACAGCAACCTCAAACTCCTGGCTCTAGTCATCCTTCTGCCTCAGTCTCTTGAGTAGCTGGGACTACAGGTGTCCACCACAATACCCATCTAATTTTTCTGTTTTTAGTAGAGATGGGGTCTTGCTCTTGCTCAGGCTGATCTCAAACTCCTAAGGTCAAGCAATCCACCCGCCTCGACCTCCCAGAGTGTTAGGTATAATCCTATAATGGTATGAGCCACTGGGCCAGGCCTGTAAAAAAAAGAAAAAAAATTTTTTTTTATCGGCATACTTCTAAATTGACCTTAGTAATCCTGTATCAAGTAAGGGAGATGATATCTAATTTTGCTTGGCCTGAGTTTTTCTTGAGACTAAAGAGTGGTAGTGAAGCTAGATTTCTTTGTGGACAGAGTTTCCTTTTAGCTATTTCCTATTCTGGTGCTTTGCCCTTAGAAGAAGTAAGATATGTGGCATCCAGAATCTCATTTTAGTTAAAGAACAACTCAACTTGGCCATTATGTGCATGAGCTGTTGTGTTACAGAAGGGTCCCGAGAAGTGCTATGGAATTTTCATGTTTGATAAAAATGTGTTTCTCATGATTATCTCAGTTAAGTCTAAGAAAAATTGTTTTTAACTAATGGAAATGTATAAAGGCACTCTACAATATAAAAAGTGTGTCAATTGTTTAGCAATTTAAATTTGCAACTAACTATTCTTAGATATCGAGGAAAATGATTATAAAATACCTTGTAAGATATCAGCAGTTTCTATGATCTCAACAGGTTCAGTTTTTCTAAGAATTTTGGCAGCAAAGTTTTCTATGAAGGCTAGAAGAAACTCCAAAGGAAATTATAGCCCTTTGTAGAGTTTACAGATGTTGGGTTGAGCAGAAACTCTTAGAATCTGCAAGATGGAATTCTAACAAAAAAGCCAAATAAAATGGGTTATTTTGTTTTATCTATTGTTTTCATTTTTTTCAAGATGAAATAAAGTAGATTGTTATGAAACAAAGTATAAAATAATAAATAAAATAGTAGCTATTTTTGTTATGCCCAAAAGATATGCTTTAAGTTGATTTGGAAGTTAAGTCTGAGGAAAATTTGCTTTCATTTAGTCGTTTTCCCTTTCCCTCTGTGTCTGGTCTCCTTTTGCCCCTTGGTTTCTGTTGACTTCTTAGCTTTCTGGCCAAGGAAGGTAAGTTGATGCCAGGAGTAAACGTGCATACCTTGTTTTCGAAGAATGGTCTGAACTGACATATTAGATATCTTGGGAATTGTGCCTCCTTCCTGGGTCTTCCACTTCCTCTTTCAGATGTACCCGTGATATATACCATACTCTTTAGTTTACCGTCCCTCATCAGAACTAAAAATGAATGTGTTTATACTACATAAAGTATGACTTTTAAAGACATGGAATCTTAAAACCTTCAACTTCTGTAGGAGTAGACCAGGATCCGTGGGTAGGAATTACTCCAGTGATGTGTGTTGTGTATTTGTTAGAGTCTAAGTCTCTGGTGGATATGTCTGCCCTCCCAGTCTGCCTCTTGTTCCACAAGTGTTAATGGTGGCCATGGTTCTAGCTCCTGAGGCAAGCAGGTAAGTAGCAATGTACATGAGCTGCAATGTCACCTGGTGCCCCCATGAAGACCTTTATTTTATTTTATTTTATTGTTTATTTCAGGTTAATGTTAGGGTACAAATAACCAAGTAAATATTTGAATTTGTTAGGTAGAGTCCCTGTTGTAGTTATGTTCTGCACCAAAAAGGTGTGCTGTATACCACTACATTGTGCCAATTCAGTGGGAGCAGCCCAAATGTCCCCTCCTCTTTCTCCCCTCCCTCATTCTCCTTTCCTCTAATTTGAATTGAAATGAGTTTTTCTTCTCTGTGCTCATGTGAATTAGATTGTCTACTGGCTTTGTGTTAGTATTGAATACATTGGATATTTGATTTTCCATTCTTGTGATACTTTACTAAGAGGAATGTGTTTCAACTTCATCTAAGTTAATAAAAAAGATGTGAAGTCACTATCTTTTTTATGGCTGAATAGTATTCCATGGTATACATATACCACAGTTTGTTAATCCATCCCTGAGTTGATGGACATTTAGGTTATTTCCATGTCTTGGCAATTGTAAATTTAGCTGCAATAAACAATCTAGTGCAAATGTCCTTATGATAAAATGATTTTTTTTCTTCTAGGTAGATGCCTACTAATGAGACTGTGGAGTCAAATGGGAGGTCTAATTTGAATTCTTTGAGGATTCTCCATGCTTTTTCCCAAAGAGTCTGTATTGGTTTGTAGTCCCACCAACAGTATAAAAGTGGTCCCTTCTCTCTACATCCATGCCAGTCTCTGCAACTTTGGGATTTTATTATGTGGGTTAATCTTACTGGGTTAGGTATCTCAGGGTGGGTTTGATTTGCATTTCTCTGATGATTAGGGATGATGAACATTTTTTCACATGTTTGTTAGCTATTCGTTTGTCTTCCTCAGAGGAGGTTCTATTCATGTCTCTTGCCCAAGGATAGATGGGATTGTTTGTTCTTTTTTGTTGATTAGTTTGAGTTCTCTATACAACTAGTTATCAAGCCTTTGCTAGATTTATATTATGTAAATATCTTTTACCATTCTGAAGGTGGTCTATTCTTTTTGATTGTTGTGTCCTTTTCTATGCATCATGTAGACCTTTGAAGCATAAAAAATATATATTTCTCCTCATTCTTAATATATTTGCCCATTCCCCCTGCATGAGCCTGGTTTCCCCACATGAGCTGTCTTCTTTAAACCCCAGCTGCATTGGCATCACTGGCTGCCTTGGGCTTCTCAGCTCTAACTACCACATATGTTCAGATTTGCTGGCCTCCTTGGCTCTAACTATGCAGTTCCTGGACACCACCTCAGCCCCAACTGCTTCTAACCTGGCCAGACCTGCCATTCCTAGGTGTCTGAAGAGAAGGAATGGGAAGAACAAGGGAAGGAAAATTTATAATGTTAGGTTTTTTGTTTGTTTGTTTGTTTGTTTTTAAATTTATTGTTGGAGATTCATTGAAGGTACAAGAAACCAGGTCACACTGATTGCATTTGTTAGGTAAAGTCCCTCTTACAACTGTGTCTGGCCCCCAAAAGGTGTGTCACACACCAAGACCCCACCCCCTCCCTCCTTCCCTCTCTCTGCTGTTCCTTTCCCCACCCCTCCTTCCTGCTTTCTCTCTCTGCTCTCCCTTTCCCCCACCCCACCATGTCATTAATTGTCCTGATATCAAAATTGAGTACATAGGATTCATGCTTCTCCATTCTTGTAATGCTTTACTAAGAATAATGTGTTTCACTTCCATCCAAGTTAATGCAAAGGCTGTAAAGTCTCCATTTTTTTAAATGGCTGAATAGTAGTATGGTGTACATATACCACAGCTTGTTAATCCATTCCTGGTTTGGTGGGCATTTAGGCTGTTTCCACATTTTGGCAATTGTAAATTGAGCTGCAATAAACAGACTAGTGCAAATGTCCTTATGATAAAAGGAGTTTTTTCCTTCTGGGTAGATGTCCAGTAATGGGATTGCAGGATCAAATGGGAGGTCTGGCTTGAGTTCTTTGAGGGTTCTCCATACTTCCTTCCAAAAAGGTTGTATTAGTTTGCAGTCCCACCAGCAGTGTAAAAGTGTTCCCTTCTCTCCACATCCATGCCAGCATCTGCAGTTTTGAGAGTTTGTGATGTGGGCCATTCTTGCTGGGGTTAGATGATATCTCAGGCTGGCTTTGATTTGCATTTCTTTAATAGATAGGAATGATGAACATTTTTTCAAATGTTTGTTAGCAATTTGTCTTCTTTAGAGAAGGTTCTATTCATGTCTCTTGCCCATTGATATATGGGATTGTTAGCTTTTTTCATGTGGGTTAATGAGTTCTCTATAGATCGTAGTTATCAAGCTTTTGTCTGATTGAAAATGTGCAAATATCTTTTCCCATTGGGTAGGTTGTCTATTTGCTTTATTTGTTGTCTCCTTAGCTGTACAGAAGCTTTTTAGTTTAATTAAGTCCTGTTTGTTTGTTTTTGTTGTTGTTGCAATTGCCATGGCAGTCTTCTTCATGAAGTCTTTTCCCAGGCCAATATCTTCCAGTGTTTTTCGTATACTTTCCTTGAGGATTTTTATTGTTTCATGCCTTAAATTTAAGTCCTTTATCCATCTTGAATCAATTTTTGTGAGTGGAGAAAGATGTGGGTCCAGTTTCAGTTTTTTACATGTGGATATCCAGTTCTCCCAGCACCATTTATTGAATAGGGAGTCTTTCCCAAAAGTTATGTTCTTATTTGGTTTATCAAAGATTAGGTGGTTGTAAGATGTTAGTTTCATTTCCTGGTTTTCTATTGGATTCCAAATGTCTGTGTCTCTATTTTTGTGCCAGTACCATGCTGTCTTGACCACTATGGCTTTATAGTACAGCCTAAAATCTGGTATGGTGATGCCCCCAGCTTTGTTTTTATTACTAAGAACTGCCTTAGCTGTACAGTTTTTTTCTGTTCCATACAAAATGCTGAATCATTTTTTCCAAATTTTATAATTACAATGTTGGCATTGTAATAGATAGCATTGAATTGGAGATTGTTTTTGGAAGTATAGACATTTTAACAATATTGATTCTTCCCAGCCATGAGTCATGGTTCTTCCATTTAATATCCTCTGCTATTTCCTTTCTTAGGATTTCATAATTTTCTTTATAGGAGCCCTTCACCTCTTTTGTTAGGTATATTCCTAGGTATTTCATTTTTTTTGAAACTATGATGAAGGGAATTGTGTCCTTAATTAGCCTCTCTTCTTGACTGTTATTGGCGTATACAAAGGCAACTGACTTGTGGACAATGATTTTATATCCTGAGACATTACTATATTTTTTGATGACTTCCAGGGGTCTTGAAGTTGAGTCTTTGGGGTTCTCTAAGTATAAGATCATATCATCAGCAAAGAGGGAGAGTTTGACCTCCTCTGCTCCCATTTGGATGCCCTTTATTTCCTTGTCTTGTCTAATTGTATTGGCTAGAACTTCCAGCACTATGTTGAATAGTAAAGGTGACAGAGGACAACCTTGTCTGATTCCAGTTCTAAGAGGAAAAGCTTTCATTTTTATTCCATTCAGTAAAATATTAGCTATGGGTTAGTGCCGCCTATACCTATACTCAGTGTTCTAATTAGAAAAGGATGCTGGATTTTATCAAATGCTTTTTCTGCATCTATTGGTAGGATTAATGGCCTTTATTTATGCTTCTGTTAATATGGTGGATAATGTTTATGGACTTGCGTATGTTAAACCAGCCTTGCATCCCTGGGATGAAACCTACTTGATCATGATGTATAACTTTTTAAATGATAAGCTATAATGTATTGGCTAGGATTTTGTTGAGAATTTTTGCATGTGTATTCATTAGTGAAATTGGTTTGAAATTCTCCTTTTTTAGTTGGGTCCTTTCCTGGTTTTGGTATCAGGGTGATGTTTGCTTCGTAGAACATGTTGGGGAAGATTCCATCCTCCTGAATTTTTTGGAATAATTTCTACAGTACAGGAATAAGCTCTTCCTTGAAGGTTTGATAGAATTCTGGTGTGAAGCCATCTGGACCAGGGCATTTTTTTGTTGGAAGATTTTTTTATTGTTTCTTTAATCTCAGTGCTTGAAATTGGTCTGTTCAGGAGCTCTGTTTCTTCCTGGCTAAGTCTTGGGAAAGGGTATGATTCCAGATATTGATCCATTTCCTTCACATTGTCAAATTTCTGGGCATAGAGTTTCTGGTAGTATTCAGAGATGATGTCTTGTATCTCTGTGCCATCAGTTGTAATTTCCCCTTTATCATTTCTGATTGAGGTTACTAGAGATGTTGCTTTTCTATTTCTAGTTAATCTGTCCAAAGTTTTATCTATTTTATTTATTTTTTCAGAACACCAACTCCTTGTTTCATTGATTTTCTGAATGATTCTTTTGTTTTCAATTTCATTGATCTCTGATTTGATTTTGGATATTTCTTTTCTTCTGCTGGGTTTAGGCTTAGATTGTTTTTTTTTTTTTCCCCCAATTCTATAAGATGGCTTGTGAGTTTGTTGATGCGCTCTCTTTCTGTTTTTCGAATGTAGGCATCTAAAGCGATAAATTTTCCTCTCAGAGCTGCTTTTGCAGTATCCCACAGGTTTTGGTAGCTTCTGTCTTCATTGTTGTATGCTCAAGGAAGTTAATGATTTCCTGTTTTATTTCTTCCTGTACCCAACTGTCATTCAATGGACGGTTGTTTAATTTCCGTGCCTTTGTGTGGGGTTGAACATTTTTGTTGGAGTTGAGTTCCACCTTTAGTGCCTTGTGGTCTGAGAAGACACAAGGTAGAATTTCAAGTCTTTTGATTCCGTTGAGGTTTGTTTTGTGTCCTAGGATGTGATCAATTTTGGAGAATGTTCCATGGAGTAATGATAAGAATGTATATTCTTTATCTTTGGGATGTTGTGTTCTATATGCATCTGTCAGGCACAGTTGTTCCAGGGTCTCATTTATGTCCCTTATATCTTTGTTTAATTTCTGTTTGGAGGCCTTGACCAGCTCTGTAAGAGGAGTTTTAAAGTCCCCTGTTATTATGGGACTATAGGATATTATATTGCTCAGACTGAGTAGGGTCTGTTTCAAGAATCTGGGAGCATTTAAATTGGGTGCATAAATATTTAGAATTGAAACATCTTCTTGTTGTATTTTTCCCTTGACCAATATAAAGTGACTATCTTTGTCTTTTTTGACTTCAGTTGCTTTAAATCAACGTGTATCTGAAAATAAGATTACAACTCCTCTTTTCTTCTGAATTACTTTTGCATGAAGAATTTTCTTCCAACCCTTAACTCAGAGTTTCAATTTTTGTTTTGAAGCTAGGTGTGTTTCCTGTAGACAGCAAATGGATAGCTTGTGTTTTTTAATCCAGTCAGCCAATCTATGCCTCTTCAGTGGGGAATTCAAGCCATTAATATTTATTGAGATAATCGATAAGTGAGGTAGTATTCTATTCATCTTATTTTGTGAGAGTCCATTGCTTAGTTTTGTCTTTTGTATCATTGTGGAAGTTTGGTTCTGTCCTTTAATTTTTGAGTTCTTACTTTGTGGTTGATCCCTTGTGATGGTCAGTATATAGAACAGGTTGTAGTATTTCCAGTATAGGTGGTCTTGTTGTGGCAATTTTCCTCAGTGTTTGTATATCAGAAAATATTTGACTTCTCTGTCAATTTTAAAGCTTAGTTTAGCAGGATATAGAATTCTGGCCTGGAAATTGTTCTGTTTAAGTAGATGAAAGGTAGATGACCATTGTCTTCTTTCTTGGAAAGTTTCATTAGAGAAGTCTACAGTCACCCTGATGGATTTGTCCTCATAGTTCAACTGGTACTTACTCTTGGCAGCTTGAATAATCTTTTCTTTTGTCTTGTCTTTGGACAGGTTCATTACAATGTGTCTTGGAGAAGCTTGGTTAGAGTTGAGGTGACCTGGGGTCCAATATCCTTCTGAGAGGAGTGTGTCAGAATCTTTGGTGATATTTTGGAAATTTTCATTTATAATATTCTCTAGTATGGCTTCCATTCCCTTGGAGCATTTTTCTTCCCCTTCTGGCATACCTGTAACTCGTATGTTTGAATGCTTCATAAAGTCCAATAATTCTGTCAGTGAACATTCTACTTTTTTTTCTTTTCTGCCTCTTTAACTATCTGAGTTATCTCAAGAGCTTTGTCCTCTACCTCTGAGATTCTTTCTTCTGCATGGTCTAATCTGTTGTTGATACTTTCTATTGCATCTTTAAGTTCCCTAATTGCTTCAGTTCCTTCAGCTCTGCTATATACTTTCTATATTCTT
>CAUYPK010037780.1:0-15833 GCA_963574355.1 Loris lydekkerianus | reverse complement strand
GGGCGGGGGGGGGGGGGGGCGGGCACGCGGGTGCTGGGGGGGGGGCGGGGGGGTGGCGGGGCGGGGACGAGAGGTGATGGGGGCGGGAGGGGGCGTGGAGGGGGCAGAAGGAGAAGAATGCAGCAACAGCAAGTAAAGGTAAACTGAGGGGACAGGTCAGTCTCCAGATAAGTCTTGGCATGTGAGTGAATCACCAGCCCAAATTCAGATGATTGCGGGGGAGGGACCATGGTGCTGGTGCTTCTGTGTTTTGTAGTAATCCCGTTTCTGGGACACCACAACAGAGTGGCTGTCAGAGGTGAGGGCCCAGCCAGCAGTTAAACCACCTCTGTGCTAACAAGCCTAGCAACCAGGGTCCTGGCCGGAGGAAAAAAATTAAAACCAAACCTCAGACCTCTTGTCAGACTGCGAGGAGAATTATATTTTTGAACTAGTCTACAGTGTGGACAGGAAATGACCTCTCCACAAACTGCTTCTTTAAAAACAAGCAGTGGTGCCTAAAGCTATCCAGCTCCTGTCTCCCTCCCTCCCTCCCTCCCTCCCTCTCTATCTCCCTCCTTCCTTCCCTTCCTCCCCACCAGCCTCCCTCCCCTCTGAGCTCCTGCTCTCTCCCTCTCACTCCTCCCCGGGCTCCCTCCCTCTCTCCCTGCCTCCCTCCCGCTCCCCCTCTCCTCTCTAGCTACCGAGGGCTCCGACAGCAGTTCCCAGCCTCTGCTCCGCCTGCCTGGCTGCCTCCGTGTGTGCGAGCGAGCGTGTGTGTGCGCCTACTTTGTACTGTGAAGCACACAGCCCATGTGCTCTGCAAACGTTACTGATACTCTGTTTAGCTTGATTCTCGACAAGCAGGCAAGATGTCCAGCACACCGCACGACCCCTTCTATTCGTCTCCTTTCGGCCCATTTTATAGGAGGCACACACCGTACGTGGTACAGCCGGAGTACCGCATCTATGAGATGAACAAGAGACTGCAGTCTCGCTCAGAGGTGAGTACTTCAACCCGGCTGTGTCTGTGTGGATTTTTTTTTTTTTTTTTTTGCAAACTGTGCATGGGCTTTTCCTGGGGTTTCTGGCAGAATTCTACATATGGGAAGTGTCCCACTAGATACCACGACCGTGGGGACGCGTGCCAGCACAAACCTACTAGTTTGAACGGTGGATGTCTAGGGACAGCAACTCCTGGAGCAGGGGACAGTTTCTGCAGGAATCTCCAAAGAGACAACCCAGCGCTTGCTCCCAGAAATGTTGCTCTCCCAGAACTCTGAGGTTCCCAAGCTCGGAGTAGCTCCTGTTGGTGTTTCTTGAGATGTTAATGCCAAGGGTGATCATTTGCATCCAGCCCTTTTATTTATTTTTATTTGTTTTCTAACAAATCCCAGGGGAAGCCTGCTTTGACCTGCATTTGCTTTTCAGAGTCACCAGCATTGAGGTAAAGGGGGCAGAGGCATAACCCTGCCCACTTTTCAGAACTAGGAGGGACACATGGGTGTGTGTATTTCTGTGTTGGATTCAGAAACCAGTGGCTTGGGGCAGGGGGATTCTTGACTTTCTCCTGGCGCTGCCTGGACCTTTGGGCACCAGCAGCCTCAATGTGAAAGTCAGTTTTAGTTTTTGCATATTTGGGATCTTGTGCCTATTAAAGGGAGACTTAGCCTCCCAGGGAGGCAGTGAATAACTTTGGGAGCAGAGAGAACAGGACTTTCAAAACTTTTCTAAATGCCAAACTCCAGACTCCCCTCCTGCAATTTAAACATTTGGTGTCAGTGGACCTTTTCTCTGTGCAAGCTCAGCTGACAGGTCTTGGTGCTGGGTCACCCATCTACCTGTAAGTTGGGGCGTTTTGCTGAAGTGTTCTGAAAAGGAGTTTGTTATAGGTGTACCAAAGTTACTTTAGGAAGTAGCAATTGCTAGGAATTTGGTCTTCTCTGCAGAGAAAAAAAAAAATACCCAGAGAATTTATGCCAAAGTGCTTTTAGGGAATAGCTTTGGTGGAATTTTAGATTGAAGATTGACTTTTTTAACCCTGGAAAGAGACTCAGTTTAGTTTGCAGTATAAAATAAAACACAATTTGCCTGAATTATCAACGGAGCCATAGAGAATTCATAACATTTAATGTAATTAATGCAGCTAACAAGATGTGACCTGCTTTCTGATTGGCTAATTGCTGAACAAGGACTTAGGTTTTTTTTAAATCTGGGCTGTCTTTATCACTGCTATTTTCTTTATATGCCAATATACCATAGATGTTAAATATAATTGCTGGTACTGTTGCTCTTTCCAGAAGTGACTGGCTTCTAGAGTCCTGCAAACTCTGTTTTGCTTAGGGAAGTAAGCTGCTGGCAGGGACTGATATTTGTGTGTATTGTTTTGTGTGTGTTGTGGTTTGTGTATTTCCTTCAGATGTTTGTAACTGTGTGTTGGAATCTTACATTCCTGCATAGATTGTTGGTTGGTATAGCTTGTTTTAAGAATTAGGACAGAAAATGTCTTATCATTCAGGTACATAGTCATTGCAGTACAAATTTGAAAAAAAAAAAAAGTCTCTTTAAAGTATGGTAAATTTTTAAAAGGGGGACAGGGACCATTATGGTTCAATTCTAGAAAAGCAACAAGATTGAAAAATATCTTGTGTCCACCTCACATTTTAGAAAGTTTTTGAGGAGTTGCAGAAAGAGATTTTTCACTCATCGCCTTGCAGGTTTCTCTGCTGTCTGTGTGCCCTTGTGGCCCGTAATACTGGGCCAGTTCTGAGCTAGGAGACTTATCTACAAGATTCCCCTACCCTGGCCCTCACACAAATCCATGCCTTGCAATACAATCCCATATTTGTTTCCCATTTGAGACAAGGCATTTGAAAAGAACCCCATCAGTAGTGTGCTTTGTTATTAGGCATGTTATTTTTTGTCAGAGCTAAACTCAGGAACTCCTAACTTTTGGATCATGGGGGATTGCTTTTAAAGACTGAGCTCTGAGCAGGGAAAAAACTCTCACCGCTTAAAAACTGGAAGAGGAAAGCTAGCTATGTTAAATCTTAAAGATTTTTTTAAACCTTTCTGCCTATGACAGTAAAGAGCTAGGAACTATTTTTTGGTGTGTTCTACAGCCAACCTCTGTAAATGCTCCCCACCCCCTTAATTGATCATTTTAATAATTATCCAAATAATTGCTCTGACACTTCTTTTCCTTGCCAAGCAATAAATGGTGTCATGAACCCAATGCCATACATTTATTTTCATTTCATGTGAAGAAAAAAAATAATAAAACAATTGTTCCTAAGATATTTCAATATTAACCGTAAATATTAAATTTTGATCATGATGTGTCCTTAGGGAAAAAAAGTAACTTTTCATGAAAAGTTACACTCTGCCTTTCATCAATGACTGTTATCTGTGATAATGCTGTTCCCAGTCCTGGAAACAAATTGGTTAGAATAAAATGCAAGAGTTATCAGTTTATTCGCAGTTACACAATATAAAAGAGGTTGTTGAGTGATTACTTTAAGAATTTAACCAATGCATACAGCTATTTGGGGCTAGAGTGACTCAACTCTTTTTTCTCCTCCCCCCTCTCTCAATCTCTCTCTCTTCTGGTCCTCACTCGGATAGTATGTAGTATCATTTCATTAATTCTAAATACACACACACACCCTTGGATAATACTTTTAAGACTTCATTCCTTTTGGAACATAGACTTGGCTAGAATGAAATTTTAGCAAATCAGTTTGTGATGAAGAAATGATAATCAAGTTTGCAGAGATTTCCTAGAAACCTTTTTTTTTTTTTTTTTTTTTGTGGTTTTTGGCTGGGGCTGGGTTTGAACCCACCACCTCCAGCATATGAGGCTGGTGCCCTACCCCTTTGAGCCACAGGCACCACCCGAAACCTCTTTTTTAATGGATAGAAATTAGTAAAGAACCATGACGTTTTCCTATTCTTCTTCCATCGCTGACCCCAGGGTGTTCTCGTGGGGACTGATGTATTTTTTCCAATTAAATAAAATCAAAGTCCTTCAGAAGCTGGATAAATTCAGTTGACAGAGCATTGGATTAGGAGTTACTCCTATTTTTAACTCTCACTAACTAGTTGGCATGGATCTTGGTTCCACATCTGCAAATTACTGGCAGTTCCCCTTTAATCTGAAAATTCAGGTTGGTTTTCTTTAGTAAGAGAAAGTATTACAAAATAGAGTTAAGAGTGTAGACGTTATTTCCTTGCTCATGGTATTTTACTTAAAATCACAAATGGAACTGAAATAATTGTTTGATAGTGAAGACGACTTGGAGGTTCAGGCCCTTGACAATCAGTCTTGTTTAAAGCTGGCTCTTAGAGCAAGTATCCTTGGATAGTGTCGCTACTCAGTAAACGTTTGTTGACCAGCCAATCAATGAATCAGAGAAACACAATTCTGACACTTTTGCTGCCCCCCCCCCCCTTGAGCTCAATCTGCTTTAGGGCTCTGCTCCCCACTCCCTTTAAAGTGTGCACCCCACATCCTCCACATTTCCTTTATCATGGGGTCATCCAGAACCCTAAGCTTCCAGGCAAAGGAAAGCAAGTGTCTAAGAGATTATAGGACTTCATCTCTTTTAAAAGGAATAGGAATGCATTAAAAAGCAAACAACAACCAAAATAATGTGTTTTAAATGCTGCTGGCTGTTCTGGGAAATAAAATTTCATTGCAACATTGGAATTGCAATGGAATTTCATAAAGAAATGTGTGGGTGCCCCCCCCCCCCCAGTTTTAAAATGGAATCAAGAGGAGCTAACTCTTTGAGCTGTGGGACACTGTTGGTCACTGCTGGTCACTGCCATTCTCCAGCAGTGGAAAGGGCTTACCTTTTCTGCTATATATGCTGTCGTAAATTGACCCCATATCTTCCAAAATCCATGTACTTAAGTGGTCTTTCTGTGCCAGACATATTTTGGAAGAATACAACTGCATAATTCCATGATTTCACGTTATACGTATAGTCAGATAGGATGTAACAATAAACCTCCGAATTTGTTCTGTGAAAAGCTTCAATAAAAACAAAAACAATATATTTTTTTCATTTACTGACAATGTACTATGAGATGAAAACATAGGTAAAATACCCGGGAAACATCATAGTGAGCATCATTTTAAGTGGACGGATTTAACTCATGTTGGATTATTATAGAATTTAGTAAAGTTACAAAAATCTTTGTTAGAGTGGCTAACTTTTCTATACCTTGTTTTCTCGTTCAAAGGATCTAAAATGTCTCCATTCAAATGAAGATATTTTTTAAGTATACATGTTTTTTCATGTTGGCCCCATGCTAATTTTAAAAAATGCCATAAACACCAGAAAAATGGGAGTTCCATTATGCAATTCTTCTGTTTTAATATTTATTTTCTTTTATCAGTATTACACATCTCTTCCAAAAAGAAAAAAAAAACTGTTATTATAATCAGAAGCTGTACACACAAGGATTTTATTTAGAATTACAATTTTTAGTTTTACATATTAAATTGTAAAACTACAATTTTAGTTTTACAATTTAATATGAATGTTAAAAATGTTTGAAGACCTTGAAATTTAAATCTGCTGGTTTTCACCCCTCCTCAGCTCAAATCTAAAACTCCCTGGGGAGGGAGAGAGGAGGAGGGGGGACCTTAGTCCTCTTTTCAACTACATTTTTATATACTTTAGTCACAGGGCTTCACGTTGTAACATCATGTTTATTCATGGAATAGCTTAATATCATTGATGTTCAGATGGAATCTAGTTAAAATGAGATTAGTTATTTTGGATAGGTAAAAAAAAGGAAAATGCTTTGTGATAACTTGGAGGGTTTTTTCCCCCCTTAGAAATGTACAAAGAAAAATGTTGCCGTTGCTCTGAGGTAAATGAATGATTTTCAGTGTTAAAAACAGAACTTTGCAAGTTTTTTGTAGGAGATTGGTGAGGTGGGGGGAGGGGAATGGGTGGTGGCAAGGAAAGCTATTTTGAAAATGTTAAATGAAACCAAAAGTACAGTTTTAAAAATGAGAACTTCTAAACTCTCTGATTTTTTAGGCTTTCTACATGGCCTCAGAAAACAAATTGCAAGAGCATTGTACTGATTTTATTTTCCTGACGTCTTTTTGTGTGTTTTTTTTTTTTTTTTCCATTTTCTTACTATGGAAACTGTTTTTAATTAAAAATTGCTGCAAACTTTCAACTCAAATTTAACACAGATTCTTATCAGCTTTCAATCAATGCACATTTAAATTTCTCCCTTTTTGGAGTGTAAATTATGATGTAGGATTTAAACACTATGCATTTTTTAATTTAGCTTTTTGTTTGGGTTTCAGAAAGAAATTAATTTAAATTGTATGGAGAACAAGACCATAAATCTCCTTTTATTACCGCTGTCCACATTAACTCATTTTTCATGAGAAACGCAGAGCAACCCCCTTTCTGAACAAGAAAACAAAACAAAAAACAATCTCAAACATCCAACTTTATAAATTGTTAGCAGCAAGATTCATACACTTACTTATCTGGATTTGGTGGTGGGCCTCCCAATATAATTGATGTGGAAAAACAATCTCTCTTTGAAGTGTCAGAAAACGCAGCATTTAAAAAAAATGTTCAACTGATGTAGATGCTACAAATACCTTTGTCATTCTGAACAAAACATTTTCTTTTCTTTTTTTTTTAATCAATTGGAGTCCAGTTTTTTTCTTTTTAAAAATTTTTTAAATTTAAATTCTGGTAGCACGCCTTTGAACTGAAATAGGTAATTATTAATACTTAAAATTTGAGCCATACTTTCAAGAATTTTCATACCTCAGTCAATGACAATATCTGAGTTTGGAAGTGCAGAGAGTTAAGACACTTCCCGCCCCTAAAAGCGTATCATTTGGTGATGATGGGAGGTAGTATAAAGCCACTGTTATGAGAGGAACCATGGGAGGTTATTGCGCTGTGTATGATGAGTGCACTCTCAGAGGAAAAGGCACTTGCCTTTCTAGAAGGGAGGCGCAGGATCACTAGCACCTCTAGAGTTTTCCCTGCTTGTTGGCAAGTGCTCAGTGCCTCGGATCAGGCAACCTTGACACCTCATGTGATGGGTGCTTCTAACATCTGCACTTTTACCCGTGAGGAACCTGGGAACAGAGAGTTTCTGTACATTGTCCAAGGTCAAGTTTGACTTCAAAGGTTGTACTTCTAACTACTCTGCCACAGCACCTCTCTTGAAATAAGAAATACCAGCCAGGACTCTACTTGCCCCTACAGAAAGTTTTATCGTGAATACACTCATTTTTGTCCTAGGACAAGTTGACTGTAGAGTTGACCCCATCCACTTAACATGGGCCTCTACTAGTTGTACCTCAACTGCCTGACTTTATTTCATAACAGACCATGTGACATTTCAAGAAATGGGGCCTGGATGAAAAAACATATTCTGGTGATTGAAAACAAACAAAACCAACAAACCAAGAAACACACCTTATTGAAGAATACTTGGCATGCTCACTTTATCAGTCCGAGGAGTCGTTGGACTTGTATTAGAATAGAATCTTGTGCATGGTTGGCTTAAAGTTTTATTTATTTATTTTTTGCTTAAGACATAGTTTTACTTCTGCCCCGTGCCTGATTCTCCTTAGTCATGTTCTATGAAAGCTGGTGTTCTGATGGTTTTAAACAGTAACAGGATGAGTATCAAAGCTGTCCCACTGTGCTGGTGTCGCTCCTTCTGCAATAATGACCAATATTATACTTTAGGCAATTAAATTAGAATTAGAGTTTGGCACAGTATTGGCTTGCTTTGTATGTGATCTATTAGGAATCTTAGAGAAAATAAAGACGGGGAGGGGAAAGAACTCCTGACATGGTCAGCGTCTCACTGTCCTAGTTAATCCATGCTCTGTTCCCCCCACATCCTGTCTCTCTGCAGAGGTCCTTGGTGGGAGGCGGCATTTCCTTCCTACCCTTGCAGCTCTGTGAGCTACCTGTGAGGCCCTTGCCTGCCAGTTGTTGGAGATAAGATGGATATCCTCATTTGGTCGCCCCAAAGCCAGAGAAGCTTATATTCGGGCACTCCTTTAGCAGACAGGAGACGGAGGCTTGGATGGCGAAGGCTGTCTGAGTCCAACATAGATATCCTGGGATTCGAATCCCTAGGGGCTGGGGCTTCTAACCACCCGATCAGTGCTCTTTCCTGGAGCATTCCTGTGAACCAACACTGTCTGGCCTTCCAACTATACCCTGCCCTTAGACCAGGTTAATTTGAAGTTTTAGTCTTCTAATTAAAAATAGAAGTTTAGCCTTAGAGATTTGCCATGCAGAAGAGGACTGCTGTTTGCTGGTGACATTATAAGCCCCTATCCTCTCTTTTCTAAATGGGGATGGCCTCCTAACTGTACACCTGCTCCCTCATCCCACCTTATAATATGTTCCCCGCAAACTGCCAAGGAGACACTTTGATGCAGACAGCTGACCGGGGGCGTCTCCAGCTCTCCCTCACACCTGGAACAAGCCCCATGCTCCTTGCTCCAGCTTTAAGGCTGTCCTGATCGATTCCTTCTTCATTGTCCAGTTTCATCCCCTATCACGTGTTTACTGGGCTTGGGCCACAAAGGATCCAAGCCGGTTCACATCTCCGGGCCTTTGCACTCAGTGGTGGAATTTTGGGCACATGGCTTCTGATGTAACAACTCCTCTAAACATGGGGCAACTTCATTTGAATCAGAATTTGGCATGGCATTGGCTTTATTTGTAGGTAATCAATTAGGTAACTCAAAGAAAAGTAGGATAGGGAAGAACCATCCCAGCACTAGGAGGCCCTCAGCTTACATGTCCTGTTTCCAGAGAGGCCTTCCCCAGTCACCTCAATTAAGGGTAAGCTGTCACATGCTCTCTTCATCTTCTTCCTAGGAATGACCGCAAGCTGATATTTTCTTGCTTCTTGCTTATTCCCTAAGTGTTTGTCTGTCCTTGATAGAATTTAAGTCTCATGAGGTCAGGGAGCTGGCGTCTTATTTATCATTATCTTCCTAGTACCTTGCAACACTTGGCTAATATGCAAAAAATATTGTCTATCTGTTGAATAAAGGAAACTAAGTAGTTCTAGCACCATGCAGACTGACGCTGGAGCTTGCCCTGAGTGTTACCAACAATTGCCTACAGTTCAGCTGGAGAAGGGTCTGTGGGTCTAATGGCCTGTGAGTGTCCCCTGGAGGAACATACACCCACATCTGCTGAGAAAAGCAGCCCCAGAAGAAAGCATTTCTTCTGTGAAGGGCGAATTGAACTGAGAATGTTGCTCTCGGAGTAAATCTCATGACTTCTGATTAAAAATGTTTATACTTATCCTAATTTTTCCCCCTCATTTAACGTTTCTACTACTTCCCTCTCTCTGGATCTACCATAGCCATGAATTATGATATGAATCATGATAATGCTTTACATTTCCTGGAACACTTTTGAATTTTAGGAAAGTGCTTTCAGGGACATTCATTAGCTTATTTGAAGTGATTTGCACAACAGAAAATATAGGAAGTTATTTCAGCATATGATGCTATGGTCTCTAATAACTGTGTTTGCTAACTGTAGGGTGTGTATGGGAGAGAGAGGGTGTGTGGAAGATAGAACCACTTGTTCCAGTCAGGTTGTGTTTGTGTATAAGTGCATCTCTTGGTTAGGAAATAATACATAATCTTTTCCACCAATATTTTTGGAGTGAAAAAAACTGACCTGCCTTGGATAGAAAGGCCTCAACTTCAGTCTGACTTACATTAAGACAGATCTGAGGGCCGATTGTGGTGGCTCACATCTGTAATCCCAGCACTGTGGGAGGCCAAGGCAGGAGGATCACTTGAGCTCAGGAATTCAAGACGAGCCTAAGCAAGAGCAAGACCCACAATTCTACTAAAAATAGAACAAACTAGCTGGGCATTGTGGTACATGACTGTAGTCCCAGCTATTTGGGAGGCAGTGCCCAAAGCAAGGCACTCTACCCAGGGCACGAAGTGACATTCTGTCTCAAAACAAACAAACAAAAAATGATAGACTTGAGTCCAAACTCTAGTTCTGTCTCCTTCTTGCTGTATGATCTGAAGTTTCTTGACTTTTATGAGTCTTACTTTTCTTAGCCTGAGTTTTAACATTGTAAAGTGCCTGTACAGGTCAAATACCTGGTCGTATTTTATAATAGGTGCTAAATAAACAACAACTATGATGATTATGAGGATGCCCATGTTCACCTTCTATGAGCACTTGAAGTGGTATAAGTAATGCAAAACTTTGCTTCATTCCTAAAAGTAATTTTAAAAATACTTTTTACACGGCCTGCACTAGCGGATTTCACATTAGTGAACAAAATTTGCGATAACATATTCTAGCCCTTGGGGTGTTGGTGTTCTCATGTATGTAATACTGTAACACTGTTATAGCAGTGATGGCCTGGTCATCGTACACCTTGCTGTGGGAGGGACATGCCTATGATTAAATATCAGGAGCTGACCAATATGTAGGACCAGACACCCTCCATTTTGGTGGGAAAAAGCCTTGACTGGGGTTTGCTCCATGTAAGAACTCACTGGAAATAAGTGAATGATGAAATGTTCCATGTAACCAGTGTCTCTGCAGGGCTGTCTAAATGGGGGCACCAGGAGAGGGCTGGTGGGAGCACGCAGCCTGTGGCCCCGCCTGGCCATTTCTTCCATAAAGGGTGCTTGTCAATATGCACCCACGTATGGACTTTTCCAAGAAAGCTGGGTCAGCACCTGTTGGTCTGCACTGGTAACAGTCTTTCCAATTGATCCACTGTGACACCTTGTGGCTTATCCCTGAACACAGTGAAAATGCACGTGGTAGACGTGGTGATGTGTTAAACATTACCACGGGGGTCTTTCTGGCCAGAGGGATCTGGCAGATGGGTAGTAACGCCGCCCAACTCTGCTGTCCTTATGATGCACCAGATGTCTATCCCACTCATTCCAGTGATTTTTCACATTGAGTTTTTAAAAATTACACACACCTTCCTATACTTAATTTCATTGACCAGGGCACTGAATGATTTTTAGTTGGAGCTCCACACTAAAAATAATTTTTCCATCAACCTTTTTAGACACGTATCTTGCATAGATCAAACATTAAATCGTTTGCTCCCCCCTCCCCCCACCTTTTGTGGGAGGCAGTAGAGCTTGTTCAACTTTGCTTCCCAATGCGGGTTATTTCTTAGAACTCAGGAGGATTTTTTTCTTGATACTGAAGATCTGTGTAGACAAGCAAACGCTAAACTGGTAAACAAGCCTGACCATTTGGCTGTATACACAAAAGGCAACTCTTCTCATGCCTTGTAATTTGAACAATGATGACCTGCAATTGGCTGAAATTGCTTA
This sequence comes from Loris lydekkerianus, assembly GCA_963574355.1. Lineage (NCBI taxonomy): Eukaryota > Metazoa > Chordata > Mammalia > Primates > Lorisidae > Loris > Loris lydekkerianus. Next base: position 4,483 of record CAUYPK010037780.1, on the reverse strand, counting down.
CTTAAAATTAAGCAGTTGATGCCTATTACCTGCATGTGAAAGGTTCTGATTTGGTGGAGCCCACCACTCCCATAGCAGCTGAATCCTAGAATTTCAGGGCTGGAACAGACATGAGAGATCATTTAGTCTGAGCTTCTGATTTTAGAAGTGCAAAACCCAGACCCAGGGGGGGCTGAGTTGGGCTGTACATTGCTGCCAATTTATAAGCAATCTCAGGGTTAAGTCTCAGGACTTGGCTGTTAGTACATAATAACTGCGAATTGGCCAGGTCTAAACACTCTAACCAACCACTAATTTGTACCTCAACCTACAAAAACTTTCATGTTCTAAGCCCCATGCCTTGTTTTCTCCTAGTTTTCCAGTTGCCTTAAAATAGCATCATGTTATTGATAGTGAAAAACACATCCTTAACCTTGATTGTCGTTAGATTTATGACATTCATAGTCAATTTATTTAAAATAAAGTTGCATATCATTTAAAATCTATGCCTACTTTTTATCTTAAAAACATAGTACGCATTCTAAGGCGATTGCACTATATAAGAAAAGTAAAATAAATAAATAAATAAAAACATAGTACGTTATTAAGGTAGTGTATTTATGAAATATGTACAACAATGTGTAAAGAGGTGAATAAAAATTTTCTTTAGTCCTAGCATGCAAAAAAATTGCTGTAAACATTTTTTGTCCATAAATTTAACCCTCAGGTACACATACAAAGATCTTTACCTGCTGGGAACATACTGAACATCCTTTTGAATCCAGACCTTTTAATTAAAATTATGAGTATTTTACTGTGTCCTTAAATCTGCTCGAAATATAACCTAAATTGCCTATATTATTCACAGATATGTTTACATTTTAAGAATTAACACCATATAGATATTTAAAAAATTACTTGGCCCCTTGGTATCTCTTTTTGTTTGTTTTTTGAAACCGAGTCTCAAGCTGTCACCCTGGGTAAAGTGTTGTGGTGTCATAGCTCACAGCAACCTCTAACTCTTGGGCTCAAGCTATCCTCTTACCTCAGTTTTTCCATTTTTAGTAGAGACAGGGGTCTCGCTTTTGCTCAGACTCATCTGGAACTTGTGAGCTCAAGCCATGCATCCGCCTTGGCCTCCCACAGTGCTGGGATTACATGCATGAGCCACCACACCCAGCCTCCTTTGTGTCTTGATCTGAACTCAGAGAGTTCAATATTCTTAGCAATCCATCTCATCCCCTGGTAAGGTAGAGAGATGCTCCTATAAAGGAGTTAACTGTGGTGGCTATCAGAGGGCCATGAGCATTCAGTACTAGTCAGAAATCTTGAATCCAGAGATCTCTGTCTCCTTTCAAGAAAAATATCCATTCCCACCCCACCCCAAGTCCCTGACAGATTCTTTTCACTTTAGCTTTCCTTTCTCTTGTATTACTTCTGTGTCTAAAGGCAGCTCGTATGCAGGCTTGCATTAAAAAGCCCATAAGAATATTTTTGCACAATTCTTACTAGAAAGAGGGAAGCCTGAATTAATCTTAAGGGTTAATGTTGATCTTGAATTAGTGGTTTGGCACATAGCGAGTTAATTTATGGCATTGTTTGAAGAACATGTCTTTGATTCAAGGGGAAAAGGGATGTCTCAAAAAGCAGGCTATGTTGTGTGTAATTATCTTATTTTCTTCACTGGGTCGAAGAGATCCTTGTAGCCAGATACTATCTTATATATGTTTATATTCTATTGAAAATTGATATTCTTTGTAGCCAATGACAATCTGCCTTTGTGTATTTTTCTTTTTCTTTTTTTCTTTCTTTCTTTCTTTCTTTCTTTCTTTCTTTCTTTCTTTAGTTCTTTCTTTTTTTTTTTTTTTTGAGACAGAGTCTCACTCTGGTTGCCAGGGTAGAGTGCCGTGGCATCAGCCTAGCTCACAGCAACCTCAAACTCCTGGTTCAAGTGCTCCTCCTGCCTCAGCCTCCTGAGTAGCCGGGACTACAGGTGCCCAAGATGATGCCTGGCTAATTTATCTATTTTTAGTAGAAACGGGTTTTGCTCTTGCTCAGGCTGGTTTCAAACTCTTTTGAGCTCAAGGGATCCACCTTGTCAGGCTCCCAGAGTGCTTAGGTTACAGGTGTGAGCCACTGCACCCTGCCCAGCAATCTATTTTTAAAGGCACATTTCATAGATGTAGGTGTTTTGTAACTGGTCTCTGAGTTGTACTATATATATAGTTGTTGTTGTTGCAGTTTGGCTGGGACTGGGTTCAAACCCGCCTCCCTTGGTATATGGGGCTGGTGTCCTATTCACTAAGTCACAGGCACCACCTGGTAATATATATATTATAAATAAGCCTTATATAAATATGCTTCTATTACAGTGCAGTGGTGTGCAGTGAAATTATGTCACCTATCCTAGCATTAGCATCAAGTGCTTAACTTCTGGAATCACACAGTTTCACTTCTTTACTTAGTGGCTGTGTGACCTTGGGTAAGTTAACGTCCCCCTCTGTGCCTGGGTTGCCCTCCTGGGTGATCAGGATGCTGATAGAATCTGTCGTTGGGTTGTTATAAAGATGGAGTGAGACAAGTCTTATGTAGCGCCTGTACTCTCTAAGTGTGAACTGTTATTGTTATGGCTTATTTGTTTAATGCTATTACTGGTGTGGAGATGAAAGGGGTAGTGTCTGTGCCTTAGAAGAACATAGTGAGGTGGGGCAGCAGCTGTGGCTCAAATGAATAGGGCACTGGCCCTATATGCCGAAGGTAGCAGGTTCAAACCTGGCGTGGGCCAAAAACTGCAAAAAAAAAAAAAAAAAAAAGAGCACATCAAGGTCACAGTGAGATTTATAGAGAAGGAAGGTCCCAAGGGAGTGGGAACTTGCCACATTGAGAAGGGCAGTCGGAAGGGTGTTTGAGACAGAAGGAATAGCACAGACAAAGAAACTGAGCCTTGAAAGGGGACGTGAGAGTTGAAGAAGGGTGAGTGTTTGGCATGGCTAGGGCTTCAGGTTTGGGGTGCCCATAGAAGTGTGTGTATGTGCGTGTGTGCAGGCCTGGAGTGGGAGCCGGGACCAAACTGGAGGTGTAGCTATGCCACGCCCGGGTCGTGAGTCTTTACGCTCTAAAGACTATACCTTGGACTGTGACCTGGGGAATATGAACACAGCCCGGCAGGACTGTTTATCTTCTCTGCACCCTGGATTCCTCATCTGAAAAATGGGACAACGCTAGTCCCCACCTCCTAGAGTGGTTTTAGGGAGGTGACTGAGAGAAGATCTTGAAACCCTTAGATCAATACATGGCCCAAGGACGGCTTCAGTCTGCTGCAGCATCCACTGCTGTGTGCAGGGACTGAGAGCGGCAGATCCGGGCGCAGGCGGTGGGCGATGGGACGTGCCTCTGGACAGGAGCGCTCCCTCTGTGCAGGGAAGGCTGGCCATCTTTCCAAAGCATATTTGTCTGCTGAGAGGAAAGAATCAGTGGATGGGAGATGTACAAAGGAAAAATTACACATACTTACTGCCTGACTGAGCTATTTTTAGCCTCCTGTGTCTGAGGCAAAGGATGGATTTTCATGGCATTTTTTAAAAAAGAGTCAAAATTGCCGTAAGGCAAGGTGATGTAACTTGCCCCGTGACAGGCTTCCTGCTTGTCCTCAAGGCCCACAGTGTGGCCCCTGAAACTCTTAGCAGCCGTGGTGGAGAGTGGGCTCCCTGGGTCTCTGGGCTTAAATGTTCTTACTGTGCTGACAGACTTGGGATCTGTGTGGGATGCCAGAAGTGACGTGCTTTGGCTTTTGGAAAACTTCCATGGCACCAGGACCCCAGGGTAAGATGGTGATAAGGCGAATGAGAAGGCTGCAGGCGGACGGAGTCCCCGTGTTCCATGAGGTCAGAATGGGAACAGCAGTGAGTTGACAGGAGGAGGGTCCTTCCTGAGCGTTAGGTGGTATGTGGAGATTGCCAAGCCCAGGACGAGTGTCTGGTGTTGGAGTTTCCCATCCCTATGTGTGCCTCGTGTCACACTGCAGCTTTCAGCATCGTACAGGGGTTTTCTTGAATCCTTCTCATTCCTCAGTAAACTGACCATGGCCTTGGAGAAATCTCTCCCTTTCCTGAACCCATTTCCTCATCTGCCATCACTGGTTAGACCAGTTCTGAGCACCAGAGCTCTCCCTTTAGTACCACAGTCCGTGACCCCCAGTTAGGTGGCCTGCTTCTTTCTGTTCTTAATCTGCCATGTTAAGCACTGAATCATTTCTGAATAATGTCTTGGCTATACGAGGTTTTTTTCTGATTCCATATAAAACGAAGTATTGTTTTCTCAAGATCATTAAAGTATGACAGTGGAGCTTTACTGGGGATTGCGTTGAAATTATATATTGCTTTGGGTAGTATAGACATTTTAACAATGTTGATTCTTCCCAGCCATGAGCATGGTATGTTTTTCCATTTGTTAACATTTTCAGCTATTTCTTTTCTTAGAGTTTCATAGTTCTCTTTATAGAGAT
>CAUYPK010037778.1:0-18706 GCA_963574355.1 Loris lydekkerianus | reverse complement strand
GTGCATCTTAGAATGGGTACAGGTGAAACTTACTAAATGCAGAATACAAATGTCTACATACAATAACTAAGAAAATGCCATGAAGGCTATGTTGAACAGTTTGATGAGAATATTTCAGATTGTATATGAAACCAGCACATTGCACCCCTTGATTGCACTAATGTACACAGCTATGATTTAACGATAAATAATAAATAAATAAATAAATAAGTGATCCTATCTCAGGCTGGGCAAGGAACTTGAAGAGAAACTTCTCTAAAGAAGACAGGCGCACGGTCTACAGACATATGAAAAAATGCTCATCGTCCTTAATCATCAGAGAAATGCAAATAAAAACTACTTTTAGATATCATCTAACTCCAGTAAGATTAGCTCACATCACAAAATTCCAAAACCAGAAATGTTGGCATGGATGTGGAGAAAAGAGAACACTTCTACACTGCTGGTAGGAATGCAAATTAATAGATTCCTTTTGGAAAGATGTTTGGAGATCACTTAGGGATATAAAAATAGACCTGGCATTCAATCATACAATTCCTCTACTAGGTGTATATCCCAAAGACCTAAAATCACATTATAAGAAAGATATTTGTGCCTGAATGTTTATTGCAGCCCAATTCATAATTTCTAAGTCATGGAAAAAGCCCAAGTGCCCATCGACCCACAAATGGATTAATAAATTGTGGTATATGTACACCATGGAATATTATGCAGCCTTAAAGAAAGATGGAGAGTTTACTTCTTATATTTTTACATGGATGGAGCTGGAACATATTCTTCTTAGCAAAATATCTCAAGAATGGAAGAAAAGTATCCAATGTACTTAGCCCTACTATGAAACCCAAAAAGAAGGGGAAAGGGGAGAGGGACAGGAGGGGAGGAGAGAGGATGGGTGGAGGGAGTGTAATTGGTGGAACCACACCTACCGTGCATCTTACCAGGGGACATATGAAACTTACTAGATGTAGAATATAAATGTCTTAACACAATAACTAAAAAAAATGCCGTGAAGGCTTTGTTAACAAGTTTGATGAAAATATTTCAAACTGTATATAAAACCGGCACTTTGTACCCATGATTGCATTAACATACACAGCTATGATTTAATAAAAATACATAAATAAATAAAATAAAATAAAGAACTATCATATGCCCCAGCAATTCCACCTCTGTGTATATATCCACAGTAAATGAAATCATCATCTTGAAAATATCTCAACATTCCCATGTTCAGCATTATTCACAACAGCCATGATAGAGAATTAACCTAAGTATTCATTGATGGAAGAATGGATAAAGAACATGTGATTTTGATACACACACATATGCACACACAATGGGATGTTATTCATTCTTTAAAAAGGGAATATTTTCATTTGCAACAGAATTCTGGAGAACATTATGTTAAATGAAATAAGGCAGGCAAACAAAGATAAATATTGCACAATCCTGGTAAGAAGAATGTTTGACTCTCCTCTTTCTGTCTTACTTGTCCTTTTGCCCTTCCACCTGAGTGATCCTCACCAATTGCTGGCACCCTGCTCTCAGAATTCCCAGCCTCCAGAACTGTAAGCCAAATATACTTTTCTATAAATTATCAACTCTCTAGTGTTCTGTTATAGTTACAGAAAACATATTAAGACAGATGATGAATCTACCAAAATTTTAGTAGATCAGTGTAAGAGAAATAGGTGATCTAGCTGACACATCACCTCAGACTGTAATGATTAGAATGGATTGCCTCAAATAATCCCAGGCTTGATGAATTTAAAACATATGATGATGATTCATATAAAAATGTGAAATCCCTTCAGAACCAGTACCAATTAAAATGGTATGAGATGGAATGATGATTTTGAGTGAGGGACAGCCAAGTGCTTTTGTTTCAACCCTAGCAAGTGACTCAAAACATTTTGAGTAAGTACATAAAATTACCTAGAGGCAATATAGGGGCTTTACTGGAATTTATGGACACTGGTGTAGAAGGTACTGTTAATGAAAACCACTAATAAATAATGTGAAACATAACTAATTTAGGGGGATACAGTGATGCAATTGTAGAAAGATTAAAAGTAAAAATAAGGCTTAAAATATGAATTTTAAAATGAAATTTATGTATGTTTCATGACCAGAAAGTATTTATGGAATGTGTCTCATATATGAATGGAGGACACCTCCCTTACCTAAGTCGTTGGATTGTGCAAATCTTCTCTTCATTCTTTTATAATGGAGTATGTTCCATGGTAGCATTTAAGATTATCTGTATATGCTCAAGTGGTTAATGTCAAATACCTGGCTTTGGCTTAGCTAAGGATATATGTATTAGTACTCACAATTTTCTTGTGTAATCATTCAATATGGCCTGTAGCTAATGGATCCTGGAGGTTAACTGTCAACTATTAGGAATTAAATAATGTGCTCACTCCCATAGCCTCAGCCATGCCTGATATGGTATTAATAATTCAAGATGTGCATCAAGCTAGAAAGATTGGTATTCTGTGATCTATTTAACTAATATATTCTCTTCTATTTCTATTTCAGAAGAAATCCAAAGCCAGAAAGAATGAATGCCAAAGCATAATTATTATGCTCCCAGAGGACATTTAAATTGTTCTGTTTATTGTAACATTCTGGTGAAGAGACAGATGATATCCAGTTGGAAATTATTGTTATTAATATTTTGACAATGTAATGATATCTTAATCTAAATATCAAACTAAAACTCAATTACAGATGATGGCAAATAATGTAATCACCAGGGGATGGTTGATTGAACTTGTTAGACTACAGGGCCAAATACAAGCAATAATTTTTTTTTGTTTAGGAATAATTTTGGCTAGAATAACTAAAAAACATTTTTCAAATATTCAATAATAAGTTTTAATTTCATGAGCTCCAAAATCAAAACAAGAGGCCACAAATTTATTCGGTTGTCTGACGTATGAAGGAATCGTATATTATACCTGGAAATGTTATTATTCTCTATTCACAAAGCCGCCAGGGGGTGGAGGAAAACGAAATTTGAATGGCCCTCTGAATAACAGCAGTTGCTCATGGAGCTTCGGAGACATTGCCCTACTTATACCTTTAGAATTTTAAACCCCAATTCTTAAATATTATTAAAAGTGTTAACATATAATCACAGTGATGGGAGATTTGGGCCAAATCCCATTACTACTATTCTGGGGGCAAGCATTGGGTTTTGGCATACACAATTACTGTAGGGAGTGTTAGCCATTTAAAAGACAATCATTAGTATGCCAAGCATTAATTGAGGCTTCTTCTGTTATGGAAGTATGTAAAATTAATTTGAGAATTGAAATTTGGAACATATCATGGATTATACAGGAAGAGCATTCCAAAAGGGAGAGAAATGCACTCAAGTATTCCCTGTTAAGTAGAAATGGCTCGTTCAGAAATATGAGAAGTGGGACAACTGGCAGTATCCATAGCTTGTATGGATAGTCCTGCCATGGTTTTGGCCACACCTTACTCTCCCTGAGGAGATGCTCACCTCATAGATAAATGGGCCCCTCCCATAGGAGGCCAAACAAGCAGCTTTCTATCTACTCTCCATAGCTCAGAAAGCTGACACTCAACATAAAAGGCAGCAACACTGTGGCTATACTTTCAAAAAGAAAAAGATAAATCTGATCAATGGGCTATATAACTGCATATGTGGATATATAGATATTTAGACATATTGATATAGATGCAGATAAGCTTTTATGTCATTGCTGGTGTCCACTCCTCAGCCAATTCCAGTGCCATGTAATAACCATCTAATGACACACATATGCAAGTACGCACTTATGCCTCTACTATCGGAAATCATATTCTTTTCTTTGAATATTTAAAGTGGTTAAGTGCATGGACTCTGGTACCAGACTATCTGAAATAAATCCCACCTCCCACCGCTCATAACCTATACAATCGTGGACAACAAAAAACATTTTCATTCCTTAGTTACCCAATCTATAAACTGAAGAATAATACAACATATCTCACAAAATTATAGCAAGATTAAATACACACAAAGTGCATAGAAAAAATGCCCACTCCCTCACTCAGTTGTTGTTACTTATTTCTCTTTAGCACTGAATGACAGGTACCTTAACATCATAATTTACTGCATTGGGGATGAACCAAAGAAGAAATGGTGGAGGTTGAAATAGAAATTACCAGTTTGGAAAAGTGGGTTTGTGAGATGAAACTTTTTCAAGAAAAAAATTGAGAAAGGAGGATTCATTTCTGTGCCAAAGATGAGTTAAAGTGCAAACCTTTGATATTAAAGTCAAAGAGGAATGGTTTTCAATAAGAGATTATGTTCTGTTCCACTCGCTTTAATGCTGACTTTTGTGTAAAAGGAAAGTAAAGCTCAGTTTTTTTATTGATATGTTATTGTCACCTTATATTGTTTAGATTTTTTTTAATCTAACTGTCCTGCACTCTTGCAGAATGTGAATGCAGTATTCCAAAATATCATTTCAGGTTCTTATCAGTGAGAGATGGGGCTGGGCTATAAATAAAGGCTGAATTTGAGGTCTTTTTTACTCTCAACTTTAGCAAAATAATGTGACTTCCAAAGTCTCTGGCTTTCCATCCACATAATAGGAATTATTGTAATAACTCAAGGTAGTAGTATTCTGAAAGCCCCTTTTTGAAAGCACTGTGCAAATGAGGACAAGTTACACTATCAGTCATGAAAAGCTTTCAAATAATTCCAAAAAATAAAGAACTACTTACTAAAGAGTTTTTCTGTTTATGTTAGTCTCAAAATCTTGTTGTAACACAAATGGCAATACATTTCTTATTCGAATTGTATTAGAAAAGAATGAGCCAATTACATAATATAATTGGGTCTGACAACATTCTCCTTGGAGTTTTAGAAAGTTTTTAATCCTCCGTGTTTATGTTCCTACCTGTAATATGTTGCAAATATTGGACCCCTCCCTGGCTTGCCCCCAAAAGAATTTAAATTGCCTTGCTGTGTTAATAGAGGATATTTTTGGTGCTCAAAATGTAGAGAAACATTTAAGCTACCACAAAGGTTCTAAGAACCTATGAATCATCTTACATCTCTTTTTTTGATGATTGAACTAAAAGTCTGGGCCTGAGAGTCAGAAAATTTTAGATAGCCACATCTATCAGTTTTACCTGAGAAATAAACTACGGGTAAGTGGAAACTTGAAGAAAACAACCTCAGCATGCTGTTTCCTATCTAATTCTCATCTTTATCCCACCACTTTATCTCAAAAATTATTACATAATATCAAGAACATTTCTTGAGGCTATAAAATAAAACAGCTGTTAAGGAAGAAGACTAATCTCAAATCAAAGAAAGGGGTGACCTTTCCTTAGGCTCAGAAGTACATAAATGACATCCTATTCCATCTTGTTATTTTGTAAATATTACCTCTCAAATTATGTGTATCAATTTTATAAGTTTTAAATGACTATGTCTAATTATTTCATCTATCACATCATCATCATTTAGCATCATAAAGATTTGTATTATATTTTAGACCATTGTCTGGATAATAGTCACAAAAAAATGCTTATGTTGGAATTGGCCTTATTTAAAAAAGAGAAAAAAGAAGGTTCCAAGTCTTTGAGTTTCCACTCTACATACACTAAAATAAAGTTGGTTCAGTGTTCTTTTCCAATGTCATAAGCCTCTTCAAAACCATTTATTTTGCCTCATCTCCTCTCCCCACAGCAGACAGAATGAGAACATTAGATTCCTCTGTCTGGTGCTCTAACCTAGAAACATCATTGCGAAACAGGTACGTTATCTCTCATTTTCTTAAGCAGCCAAACAATTTGGACACTATTGTTGGGGCCACAATTTGCTAAAAAAATTAATTCTCTGTCTCAAATGTGTGGGACTGCAATAGTATAATTTGACCACCTTCAGCAGTTGCAATGACTACTATGTTTGAAAAGATTTTAAAAATAGAGATGAGATATCATATCTCCTGTATGATTATATTCAATATAATTGTTGGATTCAAATTATATAAGATAAAAATATGATTCATATATATAAATGTGAATGTAATTCAATTTGCATATAATGCTCTGTAAATACAAATACATTTAAACTACCTCTTCTACTAACACTTTCAGGCAGCTTCTTAGACAAGAAATACAATCAGTGAGGACAAGAAATATTGTGATCAGTGCTTTTTTATCTTTTATTTATTCTTTGCCTAAGAATGTGACTTGGAGTCTCATACACTCTTAATTGTAATCAACTATGACCCAAGGAAATCAAATGTGTTTTAAATTCTTACTCCCTACCATAAACTTAGCAAATGTGTCAACAGTTAAACCCTGACCATGCTAATGAGACTCTGTTAGTCCCAATATGCAGTTGAGCACACAGGAGTTCAGAGACAGTTAGCATAATGCCTCAAAGCTCATCAAGTTCCTTTTCAGCTCATGCACATTTAACTACTATTGCTTATATAATGTTCAATACACCTTGGGACCTCTATAGGAAACCTTAAAACAAAAGAAATGTGTCTTATACTACCTCTACAAGAGATATGTAGGGAGAGGGGAGAGGCAAAGTCTTTTCTTTAAAAAATCAAAGGCATCTAGAGTTAGGTTTCTATTTTACCCAGGGCATCAATCCTTTTAATGTATTAACTGTGGTGTTTTTCTTTTACTCCTCGTTTCTGGTGAAGTGGCTTCCATTACATTGTTTATGGCAAAAGGAAATTGAAGGCAATGTGGCTGCCCATGATTGGAGTAAGAATTCTGCCACACGTGTGCATGCATGTAGCACGGAACAGTTTGTAGAAGCTGGAAGTAAGACAACTAGATGGCCATAGAGCAACATAAATAAATTACTGGAAAGGTACTGGAAAAGATAAGCAAAATTGTGATTTGTAGTATAATTATAAATTATAAATACGTATTTTATATAAATTAAAAATTTATATAAATTATATAAATTAAAAATACATATTTTACCAGAACACATGCAATTTTTAAAACAAATCAAGCACATAACTGCAAGTGTAGAGGGAGAATAGTAGTGGAAACAGCGATTTTTTTTTAAAACACTTCTTTCAGAAGTGAAAGAAACTAGAAAATCAGGCAGAATGAGGCAGTTAACATAATGACTTTCATTTACTTTAATTGCTAAAGCAATCAGTTAAGACTTTGCTGTGAAGGACCCAACAAAGCCTGGCCTTTACTCAGACTGAAACTACATACACTTCAGTTTCCACTATTACAGAACTAATTTGACAACTCAGGGAAAATGGGAAGAATGTCTTTTTGCTAAAGACAATAGAACTTTTTGATACCATTTGACCTAAAATGAACTATGATATTTCTATTTCCAAAAGAAGATGAATTTTGAGTAAGGTTCTCTAGAAGCCAAAGAAGGAGCCAATGATGGTTCTGCCTTGAAAAACAATTACAGACCTATAGAGCAGAGGTCACAGTTGCTGAGAAAGGTACATGAACTTAACAATTGTCCCTACAATAATCTTGTATGAGTGTGTTTTTATTCTTAATATGCCCTAATCAAAACTCCAGTGGCTCCCAATTCAGCTTCCTGGAAAATAAATCATAATTCCTTAATACCAGATTTAATACACATCACGAATAGGCACACCAAGCCTCTTTTTTCTTTTCAAACTATTGTGCTCCTAAACAGTGTGTCTTTTTGTCTAGGAGGCCTACTGATGCATTTTGGCCTCAATCTGTTACCTCAGCCTATTCCTTCCTTAGTTCATTAGGACCAAATTCAATTAATACAATGAAGCCTTATGCATTTACTCATCTTCTTTCAAATGATCTTTCAAATGCTGTGGTGCTTTTACCAATGTGCACATTCTGTCCCTGTGCCTCAAAGACCCAAATTGATTTGTTAAAACAAGAGACTGGATCCCATTCACAGGGGTAGATTCAGCCCTAACTCACACTAGAAGGCACAGTGCTATGCTTTACAACAAAAACCATGAAGGCCCAGAGGGAGAAGTCACTTGATTTCTCTGGTCAAGGCATTCATTCTTTACATACAAGTTACATAGATCCCGGCTTATCCTCAGAGGGGGACACCGAGTCGAATCAAGAAAGTTACTTACATGAACGACATACTTAGCAGAATCAGACTAATACAAATGCCAGATTTATCCATCTGCACACTAAAGAGGCAGGTGGATCATCTGAGCTCAGGGGGTTTGAGACCAGCCTGGGCAAAAGGGAGACCCCATCTCTACTAAAAGTAGAAAAAAAATTAGCCAATTGTTGTGGCATGAGCCTTTAGTCCCGGCTATTGAGGATGCTTGAGGCAAGAGGATTGCTTGAGACCAGGAATTTGAGGTTGCTGTGCACTGTGATGCCCCTGCACTCTACCCAGACAAAGACTCGCTCGTCTCCACACACACAAAAAGGCTTTCCAGTGACACCACAAGACTTAAATCTCTTGCAAAAATATCACCTCCCATTGATCCTGGGAACTCCCTTTTTTGTCCTCCTTTTTTGACCAACCACTCTCTTTGATCTTTTTTTCTTTAGTTGGATTAAAAACTTTATTTTTAAAAATATTTTACCTAACTAAGCTTTAACACATCTTTTTCCTTCTGTTAAGTGCCTCAATTTACTTTCCTCCAAATTCATTATGTGTTGTTTTATAATGTCAGAAGTCAATTTTCCTTTGTTTTTACACTTATAATATAGTCCCATCTATTAAAGCTACATTTCTCATCAAAGCTCCTTTATTGGCATATGCCATATAATGTTCCCTTCAATTTTCACACGTGTTTTTGTGTATTTCTTTATAAACTTGGGATTTAGTTAACCATTCTTCTCTTCATGTTATTTTCTACTTCTCTGTGCATATTTCCCCCCAGAGCATAAGAAACCTCCCTCCTATTTTCTCCTGTAATCCCTGTTTCCACTACTGTTCTTCCTCCAAACTTGCAGGTATGTGTTTGATTTGTTTTTAAAAACACATGTGTCCTGGTAAAATATATATTTTTAATTTATATAAGTATAAATACATTATAAATCACAATATTGCTTACCTTTTCCAAAGCCTTTCCAGTAATTTATTTCTGTTGCTCTATGGCCATCTACTTCTCTTATTTCCAGCTTCTACAAACTGTTCCATGGTGCATGCGTGCACATGTATGGCAGAATTCTTACTCCAATCATGGGCAGCCACATTGCCTTCAATTTCCTTTTGCCTTTTTCCTTTTGTAATGATTAGCATCCTCATGCTTATCCCCTCATAGTCCTGAGCAAGGATTTATCTAGGACACATTTCCAGGACTAGAATCACTAGGTCCTGCCCATCATTCATACAGCCAGAACCCACTTCCTGCCTCCTATGCTTGCCAATATTTGGTATTATTCACTTTTCTAATGAATATGAAAGATATATCATTGCAGTTTAGATGTGCATTTTTGAACATTAATGAGTATGTTTCAGATTTGCTACTATAACATTTTAATAAAATATTGATTTTGAACAATATTGATTTTCTAAGTTTGAGCATCTTTTCATATACTTGTCAGTCATTTAGGAAACTGCCTCTGTAAATCATTGATTCATATTCTTTAACTATTTGCTGGTTTAAAACTTTATATTTTTATTAGCAAGAGGTTTTTATTTTTATAAATTCTGGATATTAGTCCCTTGCCAGCTTTAGATATTGTAACTATCTCCCATAGTCTGTTAACTTTATCCCTCATATCCTCTTCTAAAATGAAATCTTTTATTTTGACGTAATTAAAACTACTATGTTTTGCTTCATAGTTGAACCTATTTGAGTTTTGTTTTTAAAGTATTTTCCTCCATTATTAGTTCACAAAGATATTCCATATTATGTTTTATTGATTTAAAATTTTCATTTGTTTACCTTTAAATCCTTAATCTGTCTGGTTACTACTTTTACATATGGAAGTCCAAGGTTTTAATTTTATCTTTTTTCCAAGCATAAAGGTATATTCCTAACCTAATCTACTTGGATTTTCACTTCATGGGTTTGCATGAACAGTTTTGTGATATACCAAGTTCCCAAAATACACATGTATCTATATTCAAGGTTTCTTTTCTTTTCCACTGGACTATTTAAATGTCCCTGAATCATTACCGCATTATTTTTATTCCTGTGGTTTTATTGTATGTTTTAAATATGGATCCCCCTCCTTATTTTCCTTTTAAAAAATTGTGCATGTTGTGGACTTTTATTCTTCCATATAAATTTTAGAATAAGTATTCATATTCCTCAAAAAATACAGATAAATTTTTAATGGATTCAATTGAATGAATAGACTAATTTGAGGGATCAGTGACATCCTTATATTTTTATCCTATCTGTTACCATGATAGACCTTTTTAATTACTCATGTTCTATTATTCCCTTTATTATAATTTTTAGAGGATTTCTATAAAGGTCTCAGGCATGCCTTATCAAGATAAAACTCAGATGCTTTATATTTTTATTGTTTTTATTATATTTATTTATATTTTTATGGCTAATATAGAGAGAACTATGGATTTTTGTGTTGATTTTTACATCCAGATGTCTTACTAATTTTTCTTATCTGGTCTTCTAAATTTTTTAATCTCTTTTTATCTCCACCATGGCCATTTGTTTGTCCTATAATTTTAACCAGTACTAGCAAATCTATGTTAAATCTTAACTGTGAGAATAGGTATCCTTATCTTATTCCAAGGCTTAATAAGAATGTATAAATTATTTCTATTAATTATTAGCAAATAGCAATTTGGTATAGGTTTTGGGCATGTACTTTCTTTCAACTTTATTTATTTATTTAATTTTTTTTTTTTTTTTGTAGAGACAGAGTCTTACTTTATCACCCTCGGTAGAGTGCCGTGGCATCACACAGTTCACAGCAACCTCTAACTCCTGGGCTTGGGCGATTCTCTTGCCTCAGCCTCCTGAGTAGCTGGGACTACAGGCGCCCGCCATCAAATTTAGATAATTATTTTCTGCTTGCAAATTTCATATACTTTATATAAAAATTATGAAACAAACTTTACTAAAGGTGTTTTCTGCATCCCATGAAATAATTACTTTTTTTTCACTTTACTAATTATTGCTGATTTTCACCAAATGTTTAAAGAAGGATAACCCATAGCTCATGATATAATAGTCCCTACTATCTTTGTGTTATGAATAAAATCATTTAATAATGCATCTGGCATGAAATAATCAATAAACACATTTATTGTTGTTATTGATGAAATTATTAAAAATGAAGACTGTTAGTATTATTTCTTATGCATTACATTAGTGATTTTTAAACTATGATTCTTAAAATCTGCTTAAACTTAATTGAGGGAGGAAGAGGGATTGAAGACTAAAGAGACCGTGCTTTCTTCTCTCCTGCATGCCAGTGTAACTTCAGCTAGAGACACTCTCATTTTTGTTTATTTTATATATTATATTTCTCTATAAATTTTATGTGCCAAAAAGTAATGTTTAGATATCACTTGTTTAGTTAAATGTAGATATTTCGAATAAAAGCACTGTTACTACAGGTGATCCTTAAGTGATAGTTTCAGATGAAATGAAAACAAACAAATTAGGTGAGATTTACAATACATGTTTTATCTTTTTATCAGAGCCAGTGATAAAATTAGCTTTATAAATACTTTCAATTCATTTTCATTTTTTAAAAAATATTTATTTGAACACGTATTTCCTCATTCTATTAAGAAAGATTCTGGAGTAATATAAAGAAATGTTCCTTTTCTCAATGAGATTATTCTCCTCAAAGAGGTTATAAGCAGATACACATGTTATAATCATAATTATACCACCAGCAGACCAGACTTAGCTTTAAAAAGATATTCACCCTTCCAGGGCCACATCATGAATTTGATGGGCCCTAGGTACAGTTTTGCCTTCACAGGCCCTTTTTTTGCTAAAGTTATATTTTACTTCTGCATTCATATAAAAAAAAATACTATGTATTGCAACTTAAAATTTCAATTTTTTCAGATTTTATAAGAAATCAAACACTTTTCTAGGCTCCTCACAATATAGCAGGCCTACTATGCCTAATAGATAAGGTGTCCCAACAACCTTGGAAGAAGGTTTCAAATACAGGTGGTCCCAGATTACAGATATTTTCCTAAGAATGTTTTTAGGTTGAACTTTTTTGTAATTCAGATCCCTGATATAATCAAGCAGCAAATATGTGGCAATAATAATAACAATAATTTAATGACTCATATGTGGTAATAACAAAACAGTATAATGCTTTGATAATAATGATACCTCATTCTATAATAATAAATTATAGAAACTATTATTTTCCTTCTTTTAATCCAAACAAACAGAACATAAAAAGAAGCTCATACAAAAAAGTTTAGATAGGAAATAGAAATAATAAGAAAGGAATATTAAAGGTTAACACTCACCTAATACTGCACCAACATTAGGCTAATAGGAATGTTATTATGCTTATTTTATTGATTTTCTTACCAGTTCAATAATAAACTTTCTGTTTCAGTGATGAATCCGCTATACAGCTTAGATCAATGCTTTCATTGGAGAACTGCCTTTCACGTGTTCCATTACTCTCACTTTATCTTTGATAATTGTTCTGATAGTCAAGCAACTAAAACCAAGTACCTTCCCAAACAATGACAGCATCTGGCCTTTCTTCAAATGCTCAGTTATCTCTACTTTTATTTGTGTTATAATCACCTTTCATTTTGTTGCAGAGTCATCTGAACTGGCAGTGGACTTTGGCTTTGGAGGCATGGTCATAAGGGTAACACAGATTGACAAAATTTAATTCAAAAGTTGAAAGTGATGCTATATGCAAGCAACCATATAAATAATGAGACTAGCCACTAACATAAAGATGCTATGCCAATGAACTCCTTAAATGTTTCCAAATTATTAATTTTATCATTTAATTATAAATTATCCTTTTAAGGAACCTTAAAAACCCATTTGTAAGTATAGAATGCCATTAAATCAGGTCATCTGTAACCCAAGGACTGCCTGCACATAAAAACTCCTATTGGGTAATATAGACAATTGAGACCAACTGACAATAACTGGCCGCTAATACTCAATTCCACTGATAAGAGATGAGAGTGAGGTAGAATGGAGGTAGAATTCTACTCTGGTAGAATGGAGAGACATGCTTCCAGTTCAACAGGTCAGTTATAACTGAGCTCCATGATGGAAACAGGTCCACTGTTTCCAAATATTCTAATTTATTTAAAGAAAAATTGAAAGCACATCTTGTCATTACTGTATCTCCTGATTAGAATGTTGATTTCTATTAAAATGTAAACATAGTGTGGACAACCACTGCCAAACAAAGCATGTCTGCTAAATCCAAGCTGTAGGTCACTGATGGGCCACCAATGGATTAAGAGGCAGAATGTGTAGAAATGGCAATAAAACGCTTTGGGATCCAAAGGTCCTGTAATCAAACATATTCTATCTTAATCTTGAGAAAGGCAGGTTAGGATTTCTGCTCTAGTGGGCTGGTTTTAGAGCAATAAATTCTCCTCACAGTTATATTGTTGCATCCATGTATAGAGATTCTTTAGAGAAGTAGCTCTCATAGATGATGTATTAACGGATTACTGTTCTGTCATCCATAGAGTTCTGTTGAGAAAGAGTATATGTAATATGGAGAAGACCAATGATTCCATGTTAACAGAATTTGTCCTGGTGGGGCTTTCTGCCCACCCAAAGCTCCAGATGGCTTTCTTTGTGCTAATTTTGTGGACGTACCTGATGATTCTTCTTGGAAATGGAGTCCTCATCTCAGTGATCATCTATGATTCTCACCTGCACACCCCCATGTATTTCTTCCTCTGTAATCTTTCCTTCTTGGACATTTGCTACACAAGTTCCTCTGTCCCACTAGTTCTTGACAGCTTTCTGACAGTAAGGAAAAGGGTTTCCTTTTCTGGATGTATGATGCAAATGTTTCTTTCCTTTGCCACGGGGGTCACAGAGTGCGTGCTTCTGGGCATGATGGCACTTGACCGCTATGTGGCCATCTGCTACCCACTGAGATACCCTGTCATCATGAGCAAGGGTACGTATGTGGCCATGGCCGCTGGATCCTGGGTCACTGGGCTTCTTGACTCAGTGATACAGGCATCTCTTGCAATGCAGTTACCATTTTGTGCCAACAATGTCATTAATCATTTTGTTTGTGAAATTCTGGCTATCCTGAAACTGGCCTGCGCTGACATTTCAATCAATGTGATAAGCATGGCAGTGTCAAATCTGATTGTCCTGGCATTTCCATTGCTAATTATTTCCATCTCTTACATTTTTATTGTTGCCACCATTCTGAGAATCCCTTCTTCTGAAGGAAAACGTAAGGCCTTCTCCACCTGCTCAGCCCACTTGACAGTGGTGATTATATTCTATGGAACCACTTTCTTCATGTATGCGAAGCCCAAGTCTAAAACCTCAGTTGGTTCAGATAACCAAGACATCACTGAGGCCCTCATCTCTCTCTTTTACGGAGTGATGACTCCCATGCTTAATCCTCTCATCTATAGTCTGCGAAACAAGGATGTAAAGGTTGCTGTCAAGAACATGCTGTGTACAAAAAGCTTTTCTGATGAAATGTGAATAGTGATTGACACAATGTGACTCAAACTTCAAAGGTGCTGCAGACACAAAATTCAGAAGAGAAAAATACCAGGTGTAAACAAATTCACCATGTGGCATTCAAAACTATATGACAAAAATATTTTGGTTGCAATTGTTACTGTCAGCTTTTTGTTCTAACTGTAAAAGTAAAATGTGCTCCTGGTTGTAAAATACACTATTATAGAAAATGAAAACACTGAAAGTTTCTTAGGAACTCTTACCAAAAAAAAAAAAAAAAAAAATCCACTCTTAACCCTTTAAAAAACAATAGAGGCAAAGGATATTCTACAAAGTATTTTATAACCTATTATAAGTACATTATTAATTAGTATGAAAAGTAAATATTAATTACCACATGAAATATATTTATTTTTAATTTGTTCATTTACTATTTGTGTCCACCACACATGCAAACTGCCTAAGGATAAGCTCTGCTATCTTTATTACCCAACATCATCCAGAAAACTTATAACAGAGCTTGGCATATAATAAGTGCTCAATAATTTTTTTTTAATAAATAAGTGAATTATCTAATGTATAAAATCAGAAATTTATTTCTGTCATGTCTAAAATAGTAAAGTTGTTCAAAAAGGAAATTGATTAAATAAAATACTTATAAATAAGTTCTACTGGCATTTTTATAAGACCATTCTTTAATAGCTGAGCTATTACCTTTTTTTTCTAGGTGATATGTATTATAGAGAAACAAGTTTTACTCAACAGCTATATCATTTCGGGGGAATTTATACATAATGAGACTAAGATAGGTGAAATAGTTCACTAGTAATGTATCCTAAACACAAGACAACTTTAATGAATACAGGTAACCTGGTAGCAGAGTTTTCCTTCTGAAACAGGTTGGAATGAACACTTTTTTTCTACTCCACATTAGATCGTATAGCTTCTTAGTACTACAAGAACTAGACAGAACTAATAACTAACACAAACTTCAATGTGGAGATAAGAAGAGGCCGACGAGATTGAATCTATTTGCGTAATGAAATGAAGAGCTACAGGGTTTTAGGTATTGGGAGATAAAATACAGATGGCCCCAATTTATGATTAACTCTACTGAAGAGTGAAGCTATATGAAGCAGCACCCATGAGAAGAATGGAAGCTGTACTTCCAA
Organism: Loris lydekkerianus; assembly: GCA_963574355.1. Taxonomy (NCBI): domain Eukaryota; kingdom Metazoa; phylum Chordata; class Mammalia; order Primates; family Lorisidae; genus Loris; species Loris lydekkerianus. The sequence continues at coordinate 2,940 of CAUYPK010037778.1, read as the reverse complement.
ACTGAGTCAGATGTAGTCAACAAAGGGAAGCCGTCCTTTTACCCAGCTCTTTAAGGAGCCTATTTTCTAGTTGAAATATAAAACACAAATCTAAAGTTAAAGACTATAACTACTTCTAAGTTGGAAGAGTAAGCCCATAATACCATCGTGTCCTGTTAACATGTAATTATTGTAATTTCATAATATTAAATAAGTTAACTGATCCCAGGAGTGGATGATGACCTAATGTGTGAAGAGAAGTGGTTTCATAATTTTTTATATGTCCTAAATAGAAGACTTACAAACTCACTTTAGTATATGGGAGTTTAGAGTAGCTATTATATTATTCTTTGTGATTGGAGCATTTTACACAACATGATAGAATTCTAAATGAAATATTAAACATAAAAATATATTTAAATAATTATCATAATTGCTAAAACAAGCCCTACCAAACCCTTCTCTAAGCACACCTATATCCAGATATGACATTTTCCCATTGTTCTTACACATGCTGCCCACATACCATTAAATTTACAACTGGTTACATTGCCATGGACTCCTAAAAAATGTCTAAACTACAGCTTTTTGCTTTGGTTTTTTTGTTTGTTTGTTTTTTTAATGAAACCAGTTCAGATAATTTATTTATAGATGTATTTTCTAATACAAAAGTGACCATTTATAAATTATATAGTAAGTCTTCAGTTATCCATTTCTGTTTTAAACTTAAAACATGTTCACTCATGATTTAGCTTTGGAGCAATTTAGCTAAGTTATCTACTTAGCCAGAGGATGTCATTAGGACAGATCAAAGGTTACTGAAACCAAACCATAGATTTGAAGAGGGAGCTCCATTTTATTAATCTACTTAATCCTTTTGATCTTCTTCAAGTGCCTCAGTTTCTATCCCAGGTGAAATAAAGTAGCATGTCCAAAAGAATATTCACCCACATCCATGAAAGTAAATCAAAATAAAGTACTTCACTCCTACTTTTCCTCTGATAGAGTGAATGAAATATGACTTTCTCGGACCAAAATGAAATCTGAATTATATTCAATACCCATGCTTTTGATACAGTCTTTGTTTTAGTGCATCTGTTGCCTTGAAACACTGCATTCCTTGGGGTCTCTCTTGCTGCAATACCATTGGACACCAAATAAAACGTATTGAAATATACTTGAAATTTAAAAAGTGAATGGTTCCTTTAAGAAACATCCTATTTCATGCCCTGGGTTAGTCATGAGTGCTATTCACTGAACATTCTGGTTCTCTTTCCAGGAACACAGTGAGATTGCCATTTCCATTGAAGCTGAGTAAAATTTCCTTTGCTTTGACCAATGAAATTCTAGTGGAGGTGATGTTCCAGATGGAAACATTTCCAGATAGAAACATTTATTTCCCAGTGAGAGAACCTGCACCTTCTTGTCCCCTTGCCAGGTGGAAAAGTACATTTCCAGGTTTAGCTTCCACTAGCCTAAGCTCCTAAGTGACCTGGTTACAGTGTCCCTGCCACTCATAACATATTATACATTACAGGATCAATAAGTAAACCTTTATTGTGCTAAACCAGAGAGGTGTATAAGCTGTTATGGCATCCTAACCATCTTGACCAAACCGATCCTGACAAACATACACACATCACAAGTAAGGGAAGAAGCCCTGAGGTGAAGCAAAGCTAGAAGACCTGCAAGAAAGCAGCAGGTATAATATAATTAGCCTGGTAGGAAATGCCAGGAGTAGCCGTGCAAATGAATCTTAATCCTTGCACACATTTGAGGGATTTCTCCATTAGACCTGGACCCTGTAAAGAGGAGAAGAGGGTTTTCAGGATCACTGTGGATAGTTTTGCAAAATGCGCTTTATGAAACGACCACATTTAAGAATATGTTAGTCAAAATCTAGAAAACATAAACAATAATTTTCATAACAATTTTCAGGAAAATAGCAGAAAAGTATTTTGTTATAATAATTCCAACAAAATAATTTCTTAAAAGCTGGTAATCAAGTGTCTTAGGATGAGGCATATTTTCCAATTTCCAAATATGCAACATATGGACCAGCAGCAGCCCTTACGGTTTCAAATCAGTCCCACTTCCTTATTCCCACCAAAGCAGATCAGATGCTCTCTGGAGGAAGTCATCATAAATTTAATTATGTAGGATTCTCATGAAAAATTGAATTTATAATTACAAATCTCTATGCACATACAGAAGCAAACTGTCATTACCGAGAGTCCACAATAATCACATTAGTTCTCAGTATTCTCATTAATTCTCACATTACTGAGAATTCACAATAATCACAATCAATGTAAATGGACTAAAGTCATGGTTTTTAAATAATATTTTTATCAGGTGTATTTATTTTATAAAGACATATGGCTTTTTGTTTTATTTTAATCTGTATGTTTACAAGAAATATATCTAGTATGCGGGGAAATAAGGGTTGAAATTAAAATATGGAAAAAATATAAAATAAAATGAATTCAATATAAAATACATTATTAGAAGTAAAAGTGCAAGCTAGTTTCATGAATTTAGAAGTTCATGAAGGATAATATTTAGAAATAAACATATCCTACATCAAGCACACAAAGTGAATTCAGTGTGAGTTTAAAATGACTTGTTTTTCTTCCAGAGGCTTAAGGGACCTGGACCCCCCCTGGGCTACATGCAGAGTTGGCTTCCTTGGAGTTATAAATTCCTTAAGCCATTTCTCTGAAGCTGTACACCCCGCGAAGCCTGAGAGTAAAGGGCATGCCGCCCTTCCTCAGAGATACGGGCCAGAGGGTTGACTTATGTTAACAACATATTGTCAGAGGTCTATAGGTACTCTGCCCTAAGGAGAAGACACAGTCATTACTTCATACTGAGTAAACTGATATTCACAGGTAAGTAAGACAAAATACACAGACACAGAACACTGGCTAATCTCGCCTCAGGACAAGCACACTGACATAA
>CAUYPK010037777.1:0-59355 GCA_963574355.1 Loris lydekkerianus | reverse complement strand
TTCTTTCTTTCTTTCTTTCTTTCTTTCTTTCTTTCTTTCTTTCTTTCTTTCTTTCCTTCCTTCCTTCCTTCCTTCCTTCCTTCCTTCCTTCCTTCCTTCCTTCCTTCCTTCCTTCTTTCTTTCTTTCTTTCTTTCTTTCTTAGACAGAGTCTCACTCTGTCACCCTGGGTGGCGTGCCATGGTGTCATTGTAGCTCATAGCAACATCAAAACTCTTGGGTTCAAGCGATCATCTTATCTCAGCCTCTAGAGCAACTGGGACTACAGGTGTGCACCACCATGCCTGGCTAGTTTTTCTATTTTTGGTAGAGTCTGGCTCAGACTGGTCTTCAACTCCTAAGCTCAAGTGATCCACCCATCTCGGCCTCCCAGAGTATTAAGATTACAGGTGTGAGCCACCATTCCTGGGCTCAGTATTCATGTATATGAAACTAAATTGGACCACACATCAGATCATTTTTCAGTCATGTTATCGTAGAAGATGTGAAGTGGTCAGTTCATACTTTTGCTGCTAACAAAAGGGTCTCTTTTTCTTTTTTTAAAATTTTGGATTAATATGAGGGTATGTGTGATTAGGTTACATTGTTTGCATTTGTAAGGTAAAGTCAGTGTGGCTGAGTCCTTCACCCAGGTATGCCATATAACCTCTACATCATACCCATCCCGTGGGAACTTAAGGAACTCTCCCCCTCCCCTTTTTGTATTTAGCTGCGTTTTTCTCTGCTGGGGGCCTGTAGTCATTCATGTACTAGTTTCAACTTTGCATGGAGCAGCTGGGATGCTTGCTTTTCCATTCTTGAGATACTTTGCTAAGGTGAATGTTCTTCAACTCCGTCCAAGTAAATACAAAAGATGTAAAGTCTGCATCTTTTTAATGCCTGAATGGTACTCATGGTGCACATATACCACGGTTTGTTAATCCAGTCATGGGTTGGAGGGCAGCTGGGTTGTTTGCACATCTTTTCAACCATGAACTGAGTTACAATAAACATTTGAGTACAAATGTCTTTATGATAAAATGATTATTTTTCTTCTGGATAGATACCTGTGGGATTGTGGGAATGAATGGAAGGTCTACTTTTAGCTCTCTGAGGAATGGATTTCTTCCGTTAGTGAACTGAACCACAGGTGTCTCATGCGGCCTCTGGATCTCCCCGTTTTTCTTCTTGTCACAGGCTCGTCAGGTTCATTCAGTGTGTGCAGAATCCTGAGCATGCCCCTTGCAACTCTGCATTCTGAGCCAACCGTCTGAGCCGACCAGATTTGTTCCTGAGTGTTCACCGACACATGTCACTTAGCAGACTCACTAGTGGAGACCTGAAGATTTTGGAGGGTCCTCTGTTATATCATCAGTGCTTAAAGATGGAACCCCTTTTTTCCCAAAGCCTTAGAACAACTTATGTTATCACATAGCTTTTATTGTGATCTACTAATATTCAAGAACAAATTATTGTATGAAATTAGAACAAATATTCTATACAGGGCAGCCATATAATGTGTGCAATTTAAAATCATTGTCTATTTTAAATTGCATGCAAACTTTATGGCCACCCTGTATAATTTCATTTTTTATGTGATGTTTTTATGTTGTTTTTATACTGGTAAAATTCTTGCTATTGACCAACGACCACAACAACCCTCTCTTCTTAGAACAAGCAAGTAAAAATAAATAGTAAATAAATAAATTAATTAATTAATGCCTGGGTTTTTCGGAAAATGTTACATTTCTAAACAAATGACTTGGTCTCATAATGTATTTTTGTGCCCCTTCCTACAGATAGTCCATGGCTATGGGTCGTGTTGAGGAACAGTATTTCATAGGATATAAGCTACTCATGGACTTGGTGCTGTTACTTCTAACCTTTCTAACAGTGTTGTGAGGCTGGTATTATAATAATCTTTCATTGTTTATGTGAAAAAATGGAAGCTCAAAGAGGTTACATAATTTACCCAAAATTCATACATTCAGTGTCAAGGTGGAGCCCGGAGTTGAACTTAGCTATGTCCAACTGCAAAGCACATGTCCTGTGCGCTGAGATATCAAATGTGGAGATATTCCTTTCTACAAAGCGAGAGGGGGGCATGGCACCAAAATCTACCAGGAGATCGAGGCAAACGTGCAGTAAAGGTGAGCCACAGCCAAGCATCGGTCGGGACAGCGGGGCTGGCAGGTGCCAAGGAGCTCAGATGGGAGGAGAGAGGGGGCAGCTGCTGTCTGTGGACTGGAGCTTTTTGATCTGTCAAATACAAAGTGTAATGTGTTGCCATCAAAGGGTTAAGGAAGTTAGACAAGATAAAGCGAGCACAGTAATACAGCACTTCCTGCAATTAATGACAAGAACTACAGTAAAAGTAATGAAGGTGATGAAGAGTTTGGATTGAAGAGGAGAGTTATTATCTCAGCCCTTGAGGGGTAGGTGGGTCACGGAAAGCCTTTTCTGAATGTCAGAGGGCTTTGCCTGCACCTGTGGCAGGAGGCAGAGATTCTGGGGAGAAGGGGGCTCACAGAGTGCAGGTGGGGGAGCCAGGCCCCCAGAAGGCTGGCAGGGTGGGTCTCTGGGAGAAAGAAGAGAGGGAGCTGCTTCCTCACAAAGAGGGGAGCAAAGAGCAGGGCAGAGGGGCTGGCAGCAAGAGATGAATTTGATTGAGAAGAATATATGCACAAAACCAGGACAGCTCTTTTTGCAACTTAAATATGAGGCATTCTCCAAACTAATTCAGGCCTGATTCTGAGTTCCAGGTGATGGAATGTGTGTTCTCTATTCAGAAAGCCCAGATTGGGCTCTACTCCAGCCCACACGGGGTAAAGCCAAGCCCCCCCCCTCGAAGCGCTCAAATTCTAGAAAGGAGAGAGTTGGACAAAGGAAATGACAAATTAATTTATTCACTTACTCGTTTGTTCATCATTCTGTGAGCAAATTTATTAAGCCCCGTTATCTACCAGTCACACCTCCAAGATGAAGTTGGTAGTAATTGTACATGTGAGTTTATGTCCCTACTATCTGTACCTTCTAGAAGGCTAAACCCAATAATACCATCTTTATTGGAACTCAAGTATAACATTGAAAAATGATATTAAATCATAAAGGTTGAAATAAAGGATGTCTTAAAATTAATATAAACAGCAGAAAATTAACCCAACTCTGTATCATATTGATAACATAACCACCCAGACACAAAGAATTAATAATTCACATCTGTGTGGAGGTAACATCCTGATGGTGCATTATTTATAGAGTATAGTCTAAGGGCAAAAGTAACCACAGAGAAATCTTACTTCATTTGATGGGTTTGTATTGACATAGCCCCTGTTTTGTAGGGTAGACAAAATGAACCCAGAGGCTATCTCCTCATAAAATCTGAGAAGATGAGGAAAATAGGGTTAGGCTTACATTGGGGGTCACTGAGCTCATATTTGCAGACACAGAAATATTTAGCCACTTTGCCTTTTTGCCTTATTTATTTCAATTCCTCTGACTCCCTGATTTAACAACATATTTTGGGTGCTTGCTGTATTCCATGTACTGAAAAATTCCACTGAATCCTCCCAATTGCAATGTCTACAACCAGTATGTAAATGGTGAAAAAGTTGTCCAAGGTCACAGAGCTTGTACCTTGTTTCTATCTGATCCTAGGATCATGCCCACAATGTCAGGGATAAACAAGACAAGTCAAAACCTTCAGTCACACCTTGAAGTACCATGTTCCTCTGTGACACTGCACTTGACCTGACTCTGGAAGTAAATAGCCGTATGGGTGAACAATAGAAAGCAGCTCCCTCCTCTTCTTCCTCCTCCTCCCCCGACCCACCCCTGCCAGCCTCCTGTGGACACAGATGGCTCCCCCCACCTGCCCTCTGTGAACCCTCCTCTCCCCAGAATCTTTGCCTCCAAAGGTGCAGCCAAAGTCCTCTGACCTTCAGAAAAGGCTTTCTGTAGCCCACCTAGTCCTCAAGGTCTGAGATAATAACTCTCCTTCTCTTTATTCCAAACTCATCATCACCTTCATTATTTTTAATGTAGTTCTTATCATTAGTTTTGGATTCCATTTAATGAGCACCTACTTTGAGCTAAGCATTTTACTGCCATACCTGCTTTATCTTGTCTGATTTTGTCAACCTTTTACTGGAGGTGTATTAAGCTGAGTATATGACAGATCAAAAAGCTGAATTAAGTCGGGTGTGATGGCTCATGCCTGTAATCCTAGCTCTCTGGGAGGCCCATTCAGGGGGATCATTTGAAGTCAGAAGTTTGAGAACAGTCTGAATAAGAGCAAAACCCCCATCTCCACTGAACATAGGAAAATTAGCCAGGTGTTGTCATGGGCACCTGTAGTCCTAGCTACTCAGGAGGCTGAGGGTAGAGGACACCGTGGACCCAGGGGTTTGAGGTTGCAGTGAGCTAAGATGATACCCTGGCATTCTTCTCAGGGTGACAGAGTGAGACTCTATCTCAAAAATAAAATAAAGGCAAAATCGTCTTATTCGTTAGTAAAAGCACTCCTGTCATCTTGCATCTTCTCAAGTACCTGGGAGGCAAGAACCCAAGATTTTAGATACAGTTCTGCCAATTCCAGCTACATGCTCTGCGCAAGAACGCTACACATCTCTCGCCCTGTTTCCTCCTAAGAGGAAAGAGCCAGATGACAACAGGGCGTTACAGGCTTGAATGAGTCAAATGGCCTGATGACCTCTGTCATCTGTGGTAGCAGTGCCCACTCTGTTCCAACTCAGTGTTGCTAGGCAAAGGGACAGGCCTCAGATTACATGATGTTTCAAGAAAAGCCAGAATCTAGACATTTCCAAATGTCTAGATGACATTTTCTATATGACATTCCCCAAATTTTAAATGAAATTTTTTTGGGGGCCAGCTCTTTGGGAGAGGGTGTCTGAAGCCTTCAGCACCTCTGCATGGAGGCAGAGAGCAAAGACTGTCTTGAGGAAGGCGTGGGGTTAGGGTAGAAAGAACTTGCTGTGTGGCCTTGGACGAGTCCCTTCATTTCTCCAGGATTCAATTTCTCATCTAATAAGGAAGCCGGACAAAGTGATTCCTAAAGCTCTTTTTGTCCTAAAATTGTATGATCCCCAAACAGTGGAGTAAAGAAATTGTCCATCAGCAAATACCTGGCAAGGAAAGTGACCTCACAGGAGCTGAGGGACGCACTTGGGATCTGGCAGACCCTATAAAGAAAAGAACCAGGTACATGCACATTACAGTCAAGGCAAGGATGCCTCTCCTATGCGCAAAGGACCAAAGCACCAGGACCAGGGTCTCCTGTGGTTTTCTGCTTCTTTCTCACCTTATAGGATGCCCCGTTAGTATCTAGCAATTCATAGCAATGCTGCCCACTCTCCCTGATAAAGGAAGCTCAACTCAAGCAATTCCCTAATAAATACCTATGATATCCTTGAAAAGGATGAACATCGCTAATTCCCAGGAGTCCTCACTATACTTTTGTCTGTCCCAAGACCAGAGAAGGTGGGGAAAACCATGTCAAGGGGCCAACACTCCAGACCTCTTGCTCCTTCTCTCCTGGGTTACACCGCGTTCTTGGGTGTGACTTGGCGTGGGATCACCATGATGGCCCAACTCATCATTTGGAAGGCATCAATGTATCGTTATAATTCACTCTCTATTTTGGCTTGCCAAAAATTTATTAGCAACCAGAAGTTCCACTAAAATGTCCACATTTCAATTAACTTTCATGTTAACCTTGTTTGAATTGAGTCAAAAGTTTTTGCCAGTGAGATGCAATCAAGTATATTTATTTGGGCCAACAGAAAAAAAACTTAAGGCAAATACATCTTTGGAGAAGGAATAATATTTTAAAATATGTTGCTCACATTTTGTCCTTTTAGCATTCGAATGACAACGTATCAGAATTTCTCCCTGAATTGAAAACCAAATGGTCAGTTAAGAATGCTACATATTGGGGCGGTGTCTGTGGCTCAAAGGAGTAGGGCACCGGCCCCATATACCGGAGGTGGTGGGTTCAAACCCGGCCTCTGCCAAAAAAACAAACAACAACAACAAAAAAAAAAAAAACAAACAAAAACAAAAAAGAATACTGTATGTTTTAAATACACATGTGGCAAAGAAGGACAAATGAATATAATCTTTGGGGGACAGATTTCTGATAGAGCTGGTAAAAAATGGGAGTTGGTCCCAAACTATCAAGTCCAAGTTCTAACTTCTTTGTTCCTGTTGTGTCCTTGTCAAGGATTCATTCAGCACTGGAAAACTTTCATGTTCCTTCTCTTATGCAATCTGAGGTCAGCGGGAAGTGCCTATGAAACCTCTTTTATCAGCTTCAAAATGCAAATGATTTAGAAAATACTCAAGCTGTTTACCTTCGGTACTAGAGAATTACTGACAATTCTGCATATCCCAAATCCTGAAACATTCAAAACTTGCTGTCTCTCTTCTGTTGAAATGACATATCTTATTTTTATGGGTCTTGGGCTTTTTGGAAAGTGAAGAATTTCTGGGTTCATGTCATATAAAAATTTCAGAAAGTCTTCATTGATATGCCTGATGTAATGAAAATTTATTTATGCAAGGGTTGTTTCTAAAAAATTTCTTATAACTGGGCAACGCCTGTGGCTCAAAGGAGTAGGGCGCCAGCTCCATATGCCGGAGGTGGCAGGGTCAAACCCAGCCCCGCCAAAAACGGCAAAAAAAAAAAAAAAAAAAATTTCTTATAACTTTGTATCTAATTACAGAACAAAGTGTGAGAAATATTTTCAAAAGGGAAAAAAAGAAAGTGAAAATCAGTTCTAACTGTATGGCCCCAGAGTTAGCCACCATTTTCACATTCCTGGTGTGATCTGACGTAAAGCCGGGCAAAGAGTAGAAACTCAGAAAGTACTCCAAGGGTTTGATGGTAATAAACTCATTCTAGAAAATGTGCTATATACCTCATTGCTGAACCTCACTACGGTTGACGTTCAAAGCACTCCCCTAGGCTGTGACCGTGGTGACTTGCTGACGACATAAAGGATATCAAAGATAATATGACTCGAATTTCAAAGTTGGAAGAGGATGCAAGTATCCAAAACAGAGATTGGAAAAACAAATAGACCTTCACCAAGGAGCATTGTGAAATTTTGGAGTTCAGGGAATGACATGACTCCCCCCCAAAAAAACGTAGGTCATAAAAGAGAATTAGAAAAGAACTGGTTCTCTGAAGGAGCAGGGCAGAATATGAGAAAGCAAAGGAACAGGGCAGGAGAGGGGAACTTGAGTCTCCTCCTTATTTTGTTTAGGGACAACCAGGCTTCAAGTCTGATCTCTTTTTCAGCTGAGACAACTTGGTTTCCTGCTTTGGAAACTGATGCCCCAGGGAGGGACTTCACCCAAATACATGACAGAATAAAAACAACAGACTCCTCCCTTATTACCAGGGCGCCTTTCTTGTTGATGCTTTCTTGTGTTTTGCTTTTATTCCTGGAACCTCTTGTACCAAGAAACCAAGCTAAGCTACAATGGAATTTACATGGGAACATTTTTATTATTTATTTACTTTTGAGACCGGGTCTCTCTCTGTCACCTGGGCTAGAGTGCAGTGGTGTCATCATAGCTCACTGCAGCCTCAAACTCCTGGGCTTAAGTGATCCTCCTTCCTCAGCCTCCTGAGTGAACTGGTACTAGAGGTGCTTGCCACTTTTCCCAGCTAATTTTTAAAATTTTTTTAGAGGGTCTTGCTATATTGCTTAGGCTAGTCTCAAACTCCTAGGTGCAAGTGATCCTCCCAACTCAGCCTTCCAAAGTTTGGGCATTAGAGATGTGAGCCACTGTGCCAGATCCTACCCAGAACATTTTTTAAGGTGCCATTCATTTTATGTAATCTTAACTCTCTGTCATAGAAAAATGGATTAATACAAACTTTTATTTAAAGAGATGCTTTTATACTTCTTTTTTCCTGGTTAAGCATATGATATTTGGATATTTTTAGACCTATAAATATTAAATAACATGTGATTCGAACATTGCATTTTGTGAATTTGGGAACTGAGGCCCAGTGAGATTAAAGAGCATACACCAGGGTTTCTTAAGTACTCAAAGAAACCTCTCCAACCTCCATCCAAACCTAGTTCAGTAGCTTCTCCAGGTACCCATGGTGTCTCTTCTCCTCAACTCCCAGCCCCTGGGGCACTGTCCCTCCTTGCAGGCCACATTTCCCTGGCTGTCTGGATCGGCGGCTGGTCCTATAACCCTCCCTCCTGTGCAGGGAACCACTTTGACTTGTCCTATTTGGGGGAAGGAATTTGATGATGTTATTTAATTTTGCAAATTAGCACTTGAAACATTCCTAGCTGTCAGCCATTGTGGCTACTACATTTCACACAAGCAGGGATGGTAGAAAGTGGTCGCACAGCAACTTGATGTTGGCCTTTCACTGGCCCTGGGTGAGAATTTGGGAAGGACCCATGAATTTCTTGGCCACTCTTGGAAAGTGACTACTCCTGGTTACTCTCATTTCAGGTTGTGAAACACAAGCACCTTCCAATGTTAGAAAATCCAAACACAGAGAATTACCAACACTAGGGTAGGTCTGACCTCGAAGGTGGCTTTGCCCACCCCCACCCCACCCCTAGATAAAGCTGCTGGCTGCAGGGGGTGGGGCAATTGCTTCCTCTCTGTTCCTCACCCACTACTGCCACCTGCAACTCCACTGAGGTGAAGGAGTACGAAGAAGAGGGAACAGGTATGGGATCAGCCTTGCTTGATTGACCAGCACAATCATCACTGGGTGTCCTGCTTTTGGGGCCTGGAAGTTTAGATAGAGGAAATAAGCTCTAATGTTTAATAGCTGACTGAGTGGGGTACCAACAATATATTACATATTTCAAAATAGCTAGAAAAAAGGCATTGAGATGTTACCAACACGTAGGAATGACAATACTCAATGTGATGGGAATCTTACTTACCCGGACTTGGTTGCTAAAGAGGGTATGCGTGTATCTGAAGTGCTCACATGTACCCCAATGAGTAAAACATTACGTATGAATAGAAGAAAAAAAAAAGAAAACAGACAACACTGTTAAGTATTTACAACAGAAGGAATTTAATGCAGGGAATTTATTACACTAGCAATGAAGGAGGCCAATAAAAACCAAGGAAGCGAATGTGTCACGAAAAGCCAGGCCACCTTGCTAGAGATGGGACCATGCTGAGCTATGGAGGGGGCAGGAGTCACAGAGATGGCTGACCTGAGGGGGAGCCCCACATCTCCCACCCTGGCCTTCAGTCTTCTCCCAATGCCTCCATCAGCTGAACCCAGCAATAAGCCAGAGGACCTGGGAGCCTGCAGGGGTCAGCGCCCCAGATGTAGAGACAGGAGCCAGGGTCAGCTGGGTGTTCCAGGCTTAGCCACAGGTGACTAATGTCAGCCTTTCCATCTGGGAACCTTGGCTAACAGCCTGCCTTTCTCCCTGTGTGTACTGAGCTCCCGGCTGGAAGTCTGACTCCAGCCAAGGTCATTCCAGGTACTACATACGCTCAAATAATGTTGAGGCTCAAAAAGGAAAATTTAAATATCTTTGTCCTTGTTCTCTTAAGAAGCATCTTAGCCCACATGAAAATGTTCACTGCTCCCCCCGTAACCAAGCCTGTATGCTAAGAGAGTGGGAAAGTCCGTTTGTCAAACTACAGGCATCCCAGTAAAACTCCCACCTAGGACAACACAGATGGTGCCAAAAAATGTATACATATTTTGGGTGGCGCTTGTGGCTCAAGGAGTAGCGCACTGGCCCCATATACTGGAGTTGGTGGGTTCAAACCCAGCCCCAGCCAAAAATGCCAAAAAAAAGAGTATACATATTTCAAGACAGCAAAAATCTGTATTAAAATTGTAATACTCATCTTGGCCCCTGTAGCTCAGAGGCTGGGGTGCCAGCCATACACACCAGAGCTGGCGGGTTCGAACCCAGCCCAGACCTGCCAAACAACAACAACTACAACAACAATAAAAAAAAATAGCCGGGCATTGTGGCAGGAGCCTGTAGTCCCAGCTACTTGGGAGGCTGAGGCAAAAGAATCCCTTAGGCCCAAGAGTTTGAGGTTGCTGTGTCTACCAAGGGTGACATAGTGAGACTATGTCTCAAAAAAAATGGTAATCCTCAAGTCACGTTTAATTCCCGCAATTATAAGAGATACAAGATATAATACATAAATAACAAACATTAGTGGTATACACTGAGGATTACAATTTTAATACAGTTTCTTCCTTTCCTAAAACGTGTATATACTTTTTGGCACCTTCTATAGATGTTTATTGAGTCACGGAAAATCTCCACGTTGGTGGAGCACAGATTTCTGGGCACTGCTCCCAGAATTCCTGTTTTGGCAGGTTTGGAAGGAAGCTTGGGAACTGGCATTTGTGGGAAGTTCCCAGGTGATGCTGATACGGTTGGTCTGGGGACCACACATTGGGAAGCAATCTTTCAGAGTGTGTATGGTTAACAATTAGAAACAATATCAGGAAGGCGAATTCTCGTTGGCAAGACACAGTATCCCAAGGGTGTTCATCTGAGAAATCTCAAGCTCAGAATGGACCTGCAGAACTCTGCGGGTGCTCTCTCTTCAGCCTCTAAAATGTGGGCTTGGCAGCTGATACACTGGGATAACCTGAGCGGAGAGTTTCACAACTGGGCAGAAAAGTCCGAAAGGCTTTTCAAGGGTTGAAGAAGTTCTTCATGTGGGTGAGAGAGGAAACCGTGTTGGCTTCTGCCACCATCTGCATGCAGTTATTTATGTTGCCAGGAAGACTAGCATGTTCTGTTCAGACCATGTGCTGTGTCAGGGTGGGCGTCTGTGCACAGCAGGCTTACAGAGAAGAAATGCACTCAGACCTCAGCCTTAAAGCCTTGGGGTTTGTTCCTGGCTCCTTCCTCTTCTTCTCACTCAATTGATCACCAAAAGGGGTTTCTCATAGTATTATATTTGGTTCTAACAACATAGATGCAAGATTAAGAAACTGAGGCTCAAAAACATTGAACAATCCACCCCAATTCCACAGAAGGACAGAGGTGGCTTCTAATCAGTCTCCCACTGCCTGTGAACCAAAACAAAATCTCAACTCTCAGACACAGACTCTGAAAGCCAGAGATGCAAGCCTTTTGCTTTATAGATAAAAAACAGTGGCCCAGATAGTTAAAGATTTTCCAGCAGGACAATTTAACCACAAGGCTTGAGTTCTGGGTTCCCGATTCCTGGGGAATTCACCTTCACCTTGATTCTGGCAGAGTTGATCAGTGCAACTGAGCTGACTTCAAACTTGTGGCTCAACCAGTTGGCTGATCTACTCTAATGAAAGCGAGTATGGTAGGAGGTGGTTTCTCACAAATTTTTGCCCACAGCCCAAAGTAGATATTGTACCTTAATTTTGCCATAAGGGCTATGGAACATTTAAACAAATCTTAAGTTTGGAACTAGCCTATGCTGATAGGAGGCTAAAGACATGCCATATAATGCTCTGTCAAATTGTGTTATTATCTTTAATATTTTAACAAGAGGCATTTTATGTAGTGTCCTGATTCCTCATTATTATTATTATTTTTATTCCTTTATTATTATTATTTTTATTATTATTATTATTCATTATTATTTTTATTTCATTAAAAATAAAATATTTTTAAAATACAGTGGCTTATTTATGGAGAAACTCAATCTCACTAGCTCCCGCAGTTTATCTAACAGGTGCACCACCTCTCAAAGGAGAGGTTTCCAGATCTGGAAATGGTTACCTGGGGACAACTGAACAAGTCAGGGGTTGCCATTCATTGAGGACTGCGGGGAACCAGACACTTCCCTCTTTATCATAGTGCCCACAGAATCTATGTGAGATGGGCTTTTTAAGCCTCAAATCCAGGTAAGGAGACTGAGACCCAGGACGTTTTCCATCCACCAGCACTTGGACCCGCAACATCCCCTCCCAGCTGCTACCAGAGATGATATCTAAAGCCAATCACTTTGTGAACTGGACACTACTCCTGTTGCCTTTTAAAGAATGTTTTCCAGAAATTTCCCTCTTTTCTGTATAAAATCATTCTTTTGCTTTTTGTTAGATGATTCTCATCAGCATATAAACATTGAGTTCATTTTCCTGTTTAACAACAAAAACAAACAAAAATAACCCTCAGATATGCAAATAGCAAAGCACTCATTTGTGGACTCCTGCCCCGTAGTCTCATTTCTTAGCTCCCTTTCACAGCAAAATTCCATGAAAGAGTTGCTTAAGTTTACTCCTATTCTTCTCCTCCCATCCTTTCCTCAACATATCCCCTGAGCCCTTTGATCCACCACTCTGCTGAGAGCTCTGGCCAAGGTCATAAGGACCTCCAGGTTACCAAGCCCCCATCCTTTATCAGGGTTCACTGTTGACACAGCTGATTAATCCTTCACTTGCCTTCCAGTCCCATGCTCTTGTGCTTTATGCCCCGTACTGTTACCCGCCCCTTGTCTCCTTTTTGCTGATTCCTGTTTTTTACCTAGATCTTTTCATGTTGGAGATCCAGTTCACAGTCCTTGGACTCCCCAGTAATTGGACTCCAAGTCTGTCTCCACCCACCCCCTTCCTTGCTCTAGCCTCATTGCTTTACATACCATCTGTATACTGATGGCTCCAAATTATATCTCCTTTCTACACCTCTTTCCTGAGCTCCGGACTCAAGCATTCAACTATCTTTTGATATTTGCATTTAGCTACTTAAGAGCTATCACAAATTTAACATATCCCAAATGGACTACCCTCCCCACTCCCTGGCCCCCAAAGCTTCTGCTTTTTCTTGAGTTTTAACGAGCTCATTGTCAACATTTGTATCATTCTAGTTAGGCCCAAACTCTTGGACTTGTCTTTAGCTTTGTCTTATATACCACACTCCACAACAGGGAGTCCAATCAATTGCACTTTTAAAATACATTCAGAATTTGCACACCCCTGGGCACTATTCCTGCTGTCCCCATGATCCAAGCCATCTCCTCTCTGGAGCATGGCAATTTTCTCCTTGGGTCTCGGCCACTATTCTAGCACCTTGTAGTGTATTCTCCACAAAGCAGCCATAGTTGTCCTCTTAGAACATAGAAAATTATAGGGGGGTGGGGCAGAACACGCCTCTACTCAAAACTGCAATGGTTCCCCATCTCTCTCCAGTAAAAACTAAAGTTCTTACCACGGGTCTCAAGGTCCTAACGCCCGGCACCTCATTCCCCACCTCCCTTCCACCTTGCTCCCTCCTCCAGCCTCACTGAGCTCTCTGCTACTCCCTGAACACTCAGATTTTCAGTACTGCAATTGGAAGCTGAAAGAGTTAATGAAATCTGGCCACAACTTCTTTTAAACCTATAAAGACTAATATTAGAAACATTTTTGCCAGGTCCTCAGCTTCTGCAAAGGTCAGCCCTAGATCTCACAAGAAACACTCATTCTTGTGACTGTATAGTATTTTGTTGTATGAACGTGTCATCATGTGTTTGTGCTGCTATTGGCAGACCCTGGGGTAAAATTTCCAGCTTGGGGTTAATGAGAATGCTGCTGGTGCTACATTCTCATACGTGCCTGTATAGACACAGACCGATGACATGCCTGTTTCTAGGAGGCACGTTTAGGGAGCGAAGTGCTGAGTCATAGGTTAGGCATACTCTTGGGGTTCGTAGGCACTACCAACAACATTTTCCAATGTGTTTTTCACAACAGACACTCTTGCAGCCTGTGGGAGTCTGGCTGCTGCACATCCTGGCCGACACCTGGCGTGGTGGACGTGAGGGGATTCTCCACTGTGGTTTGAGATGGATTTAAATTTGCATGAGATGGCACTTACTGTTGGTGGTACTGCTGCTACTGCAGTCCTCAAGAAACCAAGTTAATTTAGAATCCTTAATTAACTCCCTACTGCTTTCTGGATTGGGCTAAAACCTTGTAACCCCCCCATCCCCAAACACACACCCAGTTTCCTTCACTCAAGTCACATCGAGCATCTGTTTCCACTTTCTTTTCCCAGGTCTGGTTCTCCCTATCTGCTGTTCTTTCTCCTCAGAACCCCATCCCCTGTTGTCACCACCTGACTCACACGTCCAACTTTAGGATTCGCCCTAAACATTGCCTTTTCCAGGGAGCCTCTCCTTCCCTTCCTGACTTAGCTGCATTTAGTATGCCAAAATGGCCAACCTGCTTATTAACACATTAACTGTCATGTGAGTTGCATTTAATGTATGTTAGTTTTGAGCGTGGGGCCTTGTGAAGCATATATAACTCACACATCTCTTGCACATTGACTGCCATACTAGAAAAAAGTTTCCTTGGGACCATAGTGTTTTGTTAGGTCAAGAGACATATAACTTATATATGCTGTCTGAGGTCGGGGGCTCAACGCTTGCATGCGTTAAATATAACTCACGTGGCAGCTAGTATGCTTGATCTAATGAAACACCATGGCCCCAAGGAAAAAATGTTTTTTTCTAGTGTGGCAGTTAATGTGTTAACATCCATCAGGTCTTAAAGTGTAAAAGCAATTTTTGTGATTGTCATAACATAGCAGTAAATGCTAAATGAATTACTGAATGGTCGGGCATAGTTGCTCACACCTGTCATCTTAGCACTTTTGGCCAAGGCAGGAGAATCACTTGAGGTCAGGAGTCTGCGATCAGCCTAAGCAAAATAGTTAGAACCCTCCTCTACAAAAAAATAAGAAAGATGAGCCAAGCATGATGGCTCACATCTGTAGTCCCAGCGACTTGGGAAGCTAAGGCAGGAGGATCACCAGAAGTTTGAGGTTAGACTGAGCCATAATGATAGCACTGCACTCTAGCCTGGACAACAGAGTAAGACCCTGTTTCAAAAAATGTTTGTTTTAATTAATGAACAAATGAATGCATTAATATGGGATATTTGGATATGAGAGCAAACTTAGAGATTTATCTAAGAGTTTTAACATAATGAGGATAGTGATAATGGTAAACATTCTGCTGTGTCTCCTTTTTTCTCCACTGGTTTAAGCAAAGAGTTGGTTCTGGAAAGCATACTGATACATTCTTTATTCTTTTCAATTCTGGTGTTGAAAGGATATTAACAGATCCTCCCAGTTTATGCAAAATTGACTACCTTAATCATAGTAGTTACTCAGTAGGATATGAGGAAACTGATTGAAGCAGATGACTCACTGCTAGTTTCCTTGAGAATTTGTTTGAACCCCATCCTGAAGGACTGGTGGGCAGAGAGATTTGGTATCCTTTCAGCTATCTTCAGGCTCAAACATGTCCAGTACAAGTTTGATTGCTTGGTATTTCCCTCTAGATTTCCTAAATAGGAGGCTCTTATATTCCCAGAATCACCTATGGAACAATAGGCCACCAATGGGTCATCTGATTAATCTTTCAACGTCAGAGCACTGTGAATTATTGAACAATAATTCACTGGTTGGCTCCAGACTCAGAAGTATTGATGGATGAATCTGTTGGCCAGACTTAAGAAACACTGCTCTGAAGCAGTTGGCAAAGTATGCCAAACAGGAAGGAGAAATCTTGAATCTGTAACCCAGATGGGGATCCAGTTTGACTTCGCCAACTTCAGTCAGGACTGGTTGAGAGAGAAATCACCTGCTAGCGAAACTCATGCGTTAACATTTGTTTTAAGAGTACAACAGGATTTCAAAATTCTTCTCTCACTCTGAACCGCATTACAACAGGATGGGGAATTCAGTGTATGATCCTGTGAAAATGCTTCTGTTCTGTGGATGCAACGTCCACCCACCACATGGCTTCTCCTAGTGTGAGTTCCACAAAGGGAGGGAGCGGGTCTGCTTCCTGTCTGCATTCCCAGGACCTACGCCCGTCCCTGACCCAGCAGACGTCAATCACCGTTTGTTGAACAAAGTCACATTTATAACCCATATGTTGGAAGTCTGTTGATTTTGTTTGTGCCAAGTAGCAACTTTGAAGCAAGACTCAGAAGCTTTTGACTTTCATAGAAAACTCATTTTGTAATGTCCAAAGTAGATTTTACTAAGAGGATTTCAGGAAAAGTAGGACAAACAGGTTGACTTTGAAGAGCGTGTAGATTTCATCCTCAAACTCCATCTGATGATGATGATATAACTCAGTCCCTCCTTCTCTTTTTAGCTTTCATCACTTCTGTCTTCAAAAGCAGATCCCCTTGGGGGGTTATGTTTTCTAAGAAGTAAAATATTTACCCACAAGAGTCAGTTTTTGATGGTACACAATGATTTTAGATCATTCCTAGAAATACCATAATAGTGATTCTTGCATTAAAAAAAAGCTATTTGTTTACATTTTTCTCATTCTTTCTTATTATATCAAAGAGAGGATTTCAGTTTGCTACTATGATGTATCCTTTTTTCCCTATGCTCATCATTTTTCTTTTCTCTTCTACTTTCCTTCTTTCCTCTCTCCCTCCTTTCTTTCTTTCTACAAAGAGAAAGCCTGACTTAGGGTCAGGGCCTAGAAAAGGCAGCGGTTTCCAGCTAGACTTTAATAACATGAACATTTTCCCACCTTACTGATTTTTATTATTATTTCCCATATATGTATAAATGCTACTAGCTTTTATTTTAACATAAAAATAAAATGAAACAAACCTTCCTTTTAAAACAAATTTAAATTCAAAATCAAGTCAATTTAAGAAGCACAGCAACAGTAACTAATAGTCAATCACCTTAGAAAAGGAGAGGCTGGTCATATTTGTGACTGGGAAAAACAACACAAGATCAGGTTGGCGATCTCATTGTTCTTGCTATTAAAAATGAAGTCTGCTATTGCGTGGTTCTCACAACCTGGAGTGAAGAGGGAGAGTTGACCTGCTTGGAAACCGTGGGAAATGCAGAAAGAAAGCAAAGACAGACAGGAGATGAGAGATACAATGGCATTGGGAGGACTGACAGAGTTGATGGCTGCCGCCAGCACCTGAACTGCGGAAACAGCTTTATTTATATAGTGTCTTAACAAAGTTGCGGATATCTTTTTTTATTTTGCAGTTTTTGGCCGGGGCCAGGTTTGAAGCCGCCACCTCCAGTATATGGGGCTGGCCCCCTACTCCTTTGAGCCACAGACGCCACCCTAAAGTTTCACATATCTTAACACATGGGGTAGAGATCATACTTAAAGAGGAGGAGCTGTGTGCTTGCTGATAAGAAAAGTATGCATAGGCTCTGTGACTTTTGGCAGGTGAAAAGAATGTTGTTAGAGGAGGAGAAGGGGGCTTGGTGCTATGTCTCAAACAGCTAAGGCGCCAGCCACATACACCTGAGCTGGCGGGTTCCAATCCAGCCCGGACCCGCCAAACAATGATGGCTGCAAGCAAAAAATAGCTGGGTGTTGTGGCAGGCACCTGTAGTCCCAGCTACTTGGGAAGCAGAGGCAGGAGAATCGTTTGAGCCCAGGAGTTGGAGGTTGCTGTGAGCTGTGATGCCACATCACTCTACCCAGGGCAACAGCTTGAGGCTCTGTCTCAACAAAAAAAAAAAAAAAGGAGGAGAAGTGGTTGGCGGTTGTTTCTTGAGCGTTTCCCAGGCTATGGGCCCTGCCACCCACAGCCCACTCCCCACATGTGATATTTCGTTTTAAGGGTCCATTTGGCAAGGGCATGGTATCTAGATATTTGTTAAAGCATCATTCAAGATGTGTCTCTGAAGGTGGCATTTTAGATGAGATTAATATTTAAGTCAGAGTCTGAACAGATTACCTTCCACCGCATTGTAGACCTTATCCAACCAGATGAAGGCCTTAAGGAAAAGACTGATACTCCTGTAGGGAGAGGGAGTTATGCCAGCAGGCTGCTATACGCCAGAACTGTAACTCTTCCCTGGAATTCCAGCCTGCTGGTTCCCCCTGAAAATTTTGGACCTGCCAAGCCTCTGCAATTATGTGAACCAATTCCTTAAAATTTCTCTCTCTCTTTCCACATCCTGTTGGTTCTGTTTTTGTTTTTGTCTTTGAGAACCCTGACTAATTCCCAGGTTATTCACATTTTAAAGATGAAACTCAAACATTAAATGACGTCCCCTAAGCCACTGCATTTAGTAAGTGACAGAGCAGGAACTCAGTGGTGCTTTCAAGCCTGCCCAATGTACCAGGAGGCCTTTCAATGATAGAAATTCTAAAAATTTTCAAACTTCAGTGATGGCCCAAGAAAAGGGATCCAGGGGAAGGGCAGTTTCGGCAAACGCAGGTAAAAATGATGTTTAGCCCACCTGGAAGTGACTCTACTTAAAGGTCACTTCTACACACACCCCTGACAGCATGCAGGTGCACGCAAACACACATTCACACTCCAAACAAACTCTCAGAGCCCACGGCCAGGGTGAGTTATTTGATTTTAGTCTCAAATGGTTCTTTCCTGAAAATACCACCAGCAACAACCAGCTGGTCAGCCAATCTGAAGTTACTGTCACTCTGACAGTCTTAGCAGAGTCCCAGAGTGGCTATTTCTGGGATTTGGGTGTTTGTTTTAAGGAGGGTATTTGGAAGCAGGCTTGGTTAGGACTGGGTAAGGATCATGACACAATTGCCTCTTATTGGAGGACACACCAGTGAAGTGTTTTCATGAGAAAGTATGCGAAGAGTCGATTATCTATTGAAATTCTCAACAGCTTCATATTCATTTAAATCAGTTTCTCAGAAAGTTTCTGATGGGAACAATAAAGGCTCTTTCTCTTCCTGGGCAAGTTGAATACAAGAAAAACTGAAAGACTGTACATCTGATGAGCTCCCCCGAAGTTCTCCAGCCCAAATGGAGAGTCAACACCTGCCATATGTACTTCATTCCTTTTTCTTTCTTTTTCCATAGGCTGCAGGCACTATGATACTTTACCCAAAATTACTCCTGCAAATATTTCCCAGAGATAATAACATTCTCTTACTAACCACATGGTCATACCTGACAACATTGAAAGTAAATCTACAATATAATCATGGCCTCTATACAAATTGCTGCATTTGTCCCAAACAGTCTTCTTCGGGCTATTTTATTATCAGGATCTAATCAAGTATCACACACTGCTTTCGGTTACATCTCCTTTATCTGTTTTAAGCCAAAGCCGTCTCACCTGCATTTTTTGTCCTTAACATGGGAGTGTGAATCATGTAGCATGGTTGTCTTCAAGAACACGCTACTTTCTTAGTTGGTTTTTCTCAGTGTCACTTAAATTATTTCTTTAGCCCCTGAATTTCTGATAATCTTAGATTCATATCAAACACTTTGCCCCCCGATATTTACATTTTAGGCTGCTGTAACCTATTATCACAAAATTAGTGGCTACAACAACAACACATTCTTATTGTGTTACAGCTCTGGAGGTTAGAAGTCGGTCCTACACAGGTCTCACTGAGCCAAGACATGCTGTGGGCAAGGCTGCGTTCTTTTCAGGAAATTCCAGAGGACCATCTGCTTGCTTGACTGCATGTTCTGGAGGCCACTCACATTCCTCACCATGTCGCTTTGCCTTCAAAGCTGCCATCACTGCCTCTTTCTGACCCGTCTTCCCTCGTCACATTGCCCTCTGTCTACGGCTGGGAAAGAGTCTCCCTATTTAAGGCATGAACTAAAAATAAAATCCTGAGCCCTCTGCTAACTGAACAGACCCTCTAGGCCAAGGCGACCCCAGAAACGCCTTCAAACTGAGTTCCCAGCTAATTGTGTAAAGCACAATTACAAATGCATGGTTTTCCATCATGAATATTCATGATCCTTCTACAGCTTGTTAAATATGTATATTTGAGGGCAGTGCCTGTGGCTCAGTGGGAAGGGCACCGGCCCCATATACCGAGGGTGGTGGGTTCAAACCCAGCCCCTGCCAGCTAAAACAGCAGTGACAACTACAACAAAAAATAGCTAGGCATTGTGAGTGCCTGTAATCCCAGCTACTCAGGAGGCTGAGGCAAGAGAATCACCTAAGCCTAAGAGCTGGAGGTTGCTGTGAGCTGTGATGCGATGCCAAAGGGCGAAAAAGTAAGACTCTGTCTCAAAAAAAAGGAGAAAAAAAATTAAATATGTATAATTGATCACCCCTCTCAGTATAAAACCTTATTCCCTGTGGTCTGTCTTTTGAAGAACACATGCCTGGCTGGCTTCTGGCCAGGGGCCTTCCAGTCTGCTGGCCACCGCAAAGGCTGCTTCCCTTTATGAGAAATAAAGCTCTCCTTTTTCCAAAGTGCAAACCTCATTAATTTTTTTTCTTAGTTAACAAAGGGTTCATGTGATAGGTTGGGCCCAGCTAGCTATTCAGGAAACTATCCCCATTTTAAGTTTCTCACCTTAATCTGGAGTATTTTTGCCATAGAAGATAACACACACACAAGCTCTAGGAACTAGAACATGGCCATCGGTGGGGGACAACCAGGAGTGGGGGGATATTACTCTGCCTCCCACAACTTCATAGGTGTACTTTGTGAGTCATCATCGCAAGAAGTCCACTACGAATCTGTCATCTTGTGGTGATGCTAAGTTTCAGGAAGTTTCAATGCCAACTTGAGAGGGGAGTGGTTAGCAAAGCCGTGGGCCCCAGAGGACCACCACGTAGTGACAAAGCAGGAAGGGGATGAAAAATGGACCTGCCAGTGCCCCCCACCCCCTCAACACTTCCACCCGCCCCACTTTCCCCCCCCACCCCCAGATTCCAACTCATTTCATTAGGCCTGGCTGCCTCGCCCACAATGAGAAGTGGGTGCTTCACATTTGCAAAAGCCTGGGGCCCAGCCCTGAAGGAACCCGGAGGGAAATAACAGGTGGAGGCTCATTTTCCTATCTCCCGAAGTCTGCCCTGTCAAAGACATCTAGTGGTGGAGTCATTTCTCAATTTGTCATCAGCAGGAATGAACATGCAAGTGACAGTCAAATGGGTGAACTTAAATTCCATTTCCACTTCAGGGAAGTGGTTATAGACAGATTTCCTTCCTTAGGGATGGTCGCTTTTTTTTTTTTTTTTTGCAGTTTTTGGCTGGGGCTGGATTTGAACCCATCACCTCCGGCATATGGGGCCAGCGCCCTAGCCCTTTGAGCTACAGGTGCCGCCCAGGGATGGTAGCTTTACTCAACATGGGCAAATGAGAAGAAAGAGGGTAGCAAGACTTCTTCACCCAAATTTTCTTGCAATATTTAGTATTTAACTTATAGGGATGAATTTTGTTAACTAATTCTGAATTAAAAGGGTAATGTACGAATATGAAAAAAACTGAAAAAATACAATGTGTATGAAGGAAAATGATAAACCTCCCTCCCCAGTTCTCAAAACAGTTACTGATATCAATTTTTTGTGTATCCTTATAGAAATATATCATGTATATACAAACATGTTTATATAGAGACACATATATTTTTCTTATACAAACAAGACCATCTTGTACACATGCTGTATGGTATTTTGCCTTTTTTTTCTTTCTGTCTTTTTTTGAGACAGAGTCTCCCTCTGTTGCCCTCCGTAGAGTGCCACGGTGTCATCATAGCTCACAGCAACTCTTGGGCTCAAGTGATCCTCTTGCCTCAGTTTCCCACATGGCTGGAATTATAGGTACCCACCACCAGGCCTGGCTAATTTTTCTGTTTTCAGTAGAGATGGGGTCTTGCTTTGCCTAGGCTGGTCTCTGACTCCTTAGCTCAAGTGATCCTCCTACCTCCGCCTCCCAGAGTGCTAGGATTAGTTTGCCTTTTCCCTTGGGACTCAATTTCAGGTCAGCACCTAAGATCTCCTGCCTGCCTTTTCACAATTGCAAACCTCAGATAGCTAACTTTGATTTATCTTGCCACTTCCCTATTAATGTTCTTTTTGGTAGTTTCCAGAGTTTGCTATTACAAACACTGCTGCAATAACGCCTTTTGTATAGATATCAGTTCCCACATGTCTGAGTTTATTTTAGGTCACGTATCTAGAAATGGTTTTGCTGGGCTAGAGGGTTTCTGCAATTAAAAAGTTTGATGAGATATTGCCAAATTGCCTTCTGAAGAGGTCATAGCAATTTTACCACTACCAATAGAATATGATAGTATCTGTTTCAAAACAACCTTTTGCATACCCACACTTAAGCAATTAGACTCTCAAATTGAAGTCTGTTTCTGGAGGTGCCATTTGCCTAGGGCTCAAGCTTTTTGAGTGCATGTAAGGGAAAGGGCACCAGTCTAAATATCAGAGCTTCTGCAACCTAGTCCTGCCTCTCTGACTCCCTAAAAGACCTGTCAGAAGTTACTTCCCCTCTCTGGGACCTAAGTTTCTTATCTGATGAGAGGTCCTTGGAACTAGAGAAATCTTGACTTCATGATACTAGACTGTGACTCCCATGTGAAGTGGCAGCGGCTAATCACCAAGTCTGATCAACTCCAGCTGCAGAATAGTCCTCAAATCCAAGTCCTCCATCACTGCTCACACCGTGGTCCCTGCCACCATCAATTCTCAACTAATTGCTGGGAATGCCCCTTACCTGGTTGTCTGTTCCTCCCATAATGCCCTGCATCCTATTCTCAGCATTCCAGTAGAGCGATTCTGTTAAAATGAAAGTCTAGTAATGTTACTCCTCCGATGGCCTCCCTGGGAGCCCAGAGTGAAAACCATTCTTTGTGATGACCTGGAAGATGCTACAGGTCATGACCTGCCCTCCACTGCCTCCTGGCCTCATATCCTGCCATTCTTTCCCCTTCACCCAACTTGACTAGCCTCCAGCTACACTCCAGCCTCAGAGGCGTTGCACCTGCTGCTCCCTGTACCTGAAAAACTCTTTTGCAAAACATCAGCAAACTCATTCCCTGGGTGTCTCCTCAAGAAATCAGACCTGAAAACTCCTATTTAAGATCACAGTCTGCTTCTACCTCCTCTACACTTGCAGCTTCCACTTCTTACGCTCTGCTTTTCCTCCCAGCTCTTACTCTACTACATAACTGAATGATTTTCTTACTTTTATTGATCACTGCCCGTCTTCCTCCTTCCAGCAGGATGTCAGATCCATGACAGCAGAGCTTTCAGTCTGACCATTGGGCTGCCTGAGGACATGGCTTAGTTTAGTATCTTTTTGTTGAATGAATGAATAAACAAATCAAGGGATTTTCAGACAAGGGGACATGGAGGAAAAGTTGGCAGGACAGTCACCACCACAGGGGTATTGTCCCTCATCCTGCTTCACGCCCTCTTTCCAGGAAACTGGAGCATCCTGTTCGGCCTCTCAGTTGATTACCAACTGCTCCCTTACTGGTTAAGAGATGAGAATGCAGGGTGGTTACACCTGGGGGTTTGCTTCCTGGCTGTCTCTTGCTTGTGTAAACCACTGTTCCTGGACCTCGGTTTCCTCATCTGCAAATTAGGGGCAATGATGCCAACCTCCCAGGAGAGAGTGAATAAGATATCAGGAAAGCATTTTAGCCGTATGCCAGCCATGTTACACGCAATTCATATCGACCTCAGCTAATTATTAGTGACATTTAACAGAGGTGTCACGCCTTACCCCAAAACGTGCATCTTAGAAGAGGGGACTCAAACAGGAAACTGTAGTATATGTGCGTGGGGCGGCCTGGCAGTTGCCCCGTTGGGATCTCGGCCAGGACGCCGCCCTCCGTTTCCTATTCTCTGTGGTTGCATCCCTGTGACATCTGTGCCCGCGAAACGGAAAAAGCCAGTTTGGGTCTTAAGAAAAGAATAAACTAAAAAGCTGGTTCAAGGCACCCCTTGAAAACAAGGCCTTCTTCTCCCTCCCCCATCGCTCCTTAGGAATTAAGGTACCCTCTTTTTAAGGGCAGGCCCTCAGTTGGAAGGGGAAGGGCTGGACCGTGGCAAGGCTGTGGGAAGACTTGGAGCCGCTCCGCGCCCGGTGCAGGGAGGGGGTGGCGCCCGCGGCGCGCTCGCGCATCCCCGCCCCGCTCTCTCCGGCACAGGTACCAGCCGGTTGCCTGGCGAGGGCGGCCGCGCCACTGATTGGCCCCGCGCGCATGGGGCGACATCAGGCGGTGGGGCGGGAGCGCAGGCGGCGGGAGGGGCAGGGCGGGCCGGCCTCTGGCCTCGGGGCGCCTTGGCTGAGCACGGCCCACCGTGCCCTGGTCCCTGCCTCCCCAGGTGCGTGCGATTAGGCAAGCCGGTGAGTAACCAGGCCCCAGCTGCTGCAAAGTGCGTGACTAAGTCTGCCCTGGGGTGGGGTGGCAGGGCGGGGGAGACCGTGAACTTGGAAAGAATGAGAAAGGCATTGGGACACAGAGGTGGCCGCCTTCAAAGAAAGGGGCAGAAGCTGGAGCTGCGGGCTAAGCCGCCGCGGAGGGGGCGCTGTGTAGCTCTGCTCCTGGATTCGCACGAGTCCTCGGAGGGAGGGCGGCTTTCAATCCCTGCTTTATACGAAAGGGAGCTGAGAACTGTCCCCGCCAGTCTTCCCAGCCACCGAACCCTGCTAGCCTCTACTTTTTTTTTTTTTTAAGGATATGCGTTGCCATGAATAAGTATTTTGTTATTTATCCCAAATTTGCTTGGGGGTCAATTTTCTGCATCCTAGGTGGTGACAAGGAACCCACACAGACATCAGCCCCCACCTGCCTGAAAACTACGTCCCCTGTCCACCCCCCAAAACTGCTGGTCTTGATTGCTAATGTCACCAAATCCCCAAGTCAGAAATTTAGGTGGGAGTCCTCACTGCCCACCCCCTCCAGACGTCTCCGAAGCCCAGAAAGAGTGGGCC
Source organism: Loris lydekkerianus (assembly GCA_963574355.1). Taxonomy (NCBI): domain Eukaryota; kingdom Metazoa; phylum Chordata; class Mammalia; order Primates; family Lorisidae; genus Loris; species Loris lydekkerianus. The sequence continues at coordinate 34,706 of CAUYPK010037777.1, read as the reverse complement.
CTTGGCCGCCTGCAGCTCTGACCCGGCCAGGCCTATCCGTCCTCTCCAGACCCCTTGGATGGGACGTGACCCTGCCTCTTGACTGCCTGGCTCAGTGTTCTCAAACATTTAGCCTGAAGGAACCCTTGAAAGCCCCCCTCCCCCCAAGCTTTTGTTTCCATGAGTTATGGTTATAAATATTTACTGTGTTAGAAATTAAAACTGAGAAGATTAGAAATCATGATGTTACAACAATAATAAACCCATACTATATTCGCAGAAAGAGTTTTATGAAAAATGCCACTATTTTCCAAAACCAAACATCATTAGAAAAGTGACGTATTTTTACGTTTTTGCAAATCTTCTCAGGGTCTGGCTTACTGGAAGCGAGTTGCTCCTCCTGTCTGCTTCCGTGTTCAATCTGTCATGATACCACTGTAGCTTCTAGAAAACTCCCCTGTTTATTCCTGAGGGAGAGAGAATGACAGAGGCAAATAAGATCTTAATATATTAGGATAATAGCTCTGGCTTTGGAAACTCATGAAAGGCTCTCAGAGACGTTCCAGAAGTCCCCAGACCACAGGAAAACACCTGGCTGATTTTAGAATTTTTAGCCTTGCTTCACTTTGGTACTATTTGCTTTTCATTTCTAATTCATTTTCTGGTAGCCATTTATGCTTTCTGCTGATTGTTCTAGATAAAGGTTGCAAATTTTTTAGATGTCAATCGATAAAATAAGCAACTCTGTCAATCAATAAAATGAATAACTCTGCAACTAGCAAGACTGGGGCAAGGGGGTCATTTGAGCCCAAGACATTGCTAGGAGCTATTAAACCCTGGCACTTAGGGTGACAGAGTGAGACTGTCTCAAAAAATAAGTAAATAAATAAATAAATAAATAATCAAAAGAATAAATAGCTGTAACCCAAACAAAATGAGTGCATTAACAATACATTTTTTTATTCCAATTCAGTATTCTCTGAACTACACATAAATCAGAAAATTGTGCATACCCATATTATAGACACAAAGGTAGTTGTTATTACCATCTCTGTATATATAAAACTAACTGTTTTTTATAACATTTCATCATACAGTGAATACTATATTGGAATCTACCGCGACTCACTCACACGAGCCACAGTTGTGAGTGAAGGCGTTCAGAACACGACACCCTACAACAGGCAGCTCTGACATGTTGACTATTTTGAGTTTAAAGGCATTTGAAAAACAGCCTTTCAAGAGAAACACTTTCACTTTCCTTCTTTTGCTTAAAAGTAGGAGGTGAGTGTTCCATTGGAAAGATGTTCTTCCTCTCCCAGAAAGGAAGAATTTTTATCATCAAGGACATTGAGGCCAATAGGAATCTGTGGGAATGAACCTTATTCAACTCACCTTTAGCTTCCTAGTCACTTCTCCACCCAACTAACTTCCATGCCCAGGCCCCTTTGCCTTGGTACATTTTCACAACTCTTTTGCTCTTTGCCCAGCTGAGTACGTAAGTGTTCAGTGCAAACTGCGCCTCTGGGTCTTCGTTTCCTCGTGAAGGATCTTGGGCCGTGTAAAACTCATGGCAGGTGCATTTATATTCTTCTCTCCTGTTGATCTGTCTTGTGTCGAATTAATTGCAAGTCCAGCCAAAAAACCCTAAAAGGGTAGAAGTAAAATTTGACTTCCCCTATATGGAATATTTAGGTAGTTTCTTATTAATTCTCTGCTCTTATACTTCCAGGTTGTTTTCACTAACTTCTATTATTGGCCCTTTAAACTATTCCAACTCTTTTGGTTTTGCAGTCCAAACAAAACAGGCTACAATTGAATGAGGATTAAATACAGAGACATTAGAATCCCTTTAGTTTAAACCTGAGAAATTCTGAAATACATTAAAATGCCTAAAGGCTGATTTCAAAGATATTTAAATGACCCAGTACATCCAAATTACCAGGCTGTAATAGAAAAATCAGTACCTGGCTATATTCTTCAACTTTTTTTTTTTTTTTAGACAGTCTTATTTTGTCACTCTCAGTAGAGTGCTATGGCATCCTAGCTCACAGCAGCCCAAACCCTTGGGCTCAAGTAATTCTTGGTCTCTGGGAGGCCAGGACGGGCAGATCAGGAGTTCAAGACCAGCCTGAGCCTGAGTGAGACCCCGTCTCTAAAAATAGCTGGGCATTGTGGCAGGCACCTGTAGTCTCGGCTACTCAGGAGGCTGAGGCAAGAGGATGTTAATTCATCTTAAAAACATGATTTTGAACTCTCTGTGGTACTTCTGCTGACCTCTGACGCCTCCAGGTGGACTGGGATGTCACTCCCTCTGGGTCCCCTGCCTGCTCTTCTGTCTATGATGGCACCAGAGGATTCCCTGTGCATGCTGTGAGTACCTGAAGGGCAGGGAAATGTGCTTTGCCTGCGTGGATTGCTTGAGCTCATGAGTTTAAGACGAGCCTGAGCAGGAGCAAGACCCATCTCTAAAATAAACAGCCAGGTGTTGTGAAGGGACCTGTAGTCCCAGCTACTTGGGAGGCTAGGGCAGGAGGATAGGTTGAACCCAAGAGTTTGAGGTTGCTGTGAGCTGTGACATCATGGCACTCTACCCAGGGCAATAAATAAATAAATAAACAAATGAATAGAAAGATGGATTAACACCCATCAGATTGGGGGAAAGTTTATTGTATAAGCATGTTGAAGTTATTCTCAGGAAGCGAAATGAGGTCTCTCATCCTCCCTTGGTGAGTACGTAACCTGGGCCCATTTTCAAAGGTGGAGATAAAAAAAAAAAAAAGGTGGAGATTTGACACAACCACTAAAATGAAGGTTGCCGGTACCCCTTGACCCTGCATTCCACCTAAGAGGGATTTATCTTATGGATTTACTCACAAACGTTTGCCCAGATAAACATGCAGCAGTGTTCACTGCAGCCTCGTATGTGATGGTAAAAATACTGGAAATGACTGGACCCTTCATCCGCAGGGAGGTAGCTGTCTGCGCCGGGATGCTCTGCAGCCCCTGGGAAAAAGGCAACCAGGATGTATTGTCAAGTGCCCAAAGGAAGATGTAAAACTCTGCAAAACTTACAATCCCATTTCTCTGTGTGATTTTAATGCAGAGGGATGGAGGGGCTGGTCTGTGCATATCAATTAAGTGAGTGGAGGAAAGCACCCCAAGAATCTGTTATAGTGGTTCTTTGGGTGGAAAGCTAAAGGAGAAAAAAAATGCTTTTGTTTTTATTTTGTGTCTTTTGCACTACCAGCATTGTCTAACTGTCTAATGGGCTGAATTGCGTTCCCCAAAATTTCATACAATTAAGTCCTAAGAATGTGATTGTATCTAACAATAGGGCCTTTGAAGAGGTAATTAATATGAGGGCACAAGGGAGACTCAGTCAGACTGGCCCAGTCTGACTGATGGACTTCTCAGGAAAGGAGATTGAGACACAAATACACTGGAGGGGAAACCACATGGGGACCCAGGGAGAAGAGACCACCCACGAGCCATGGAGAGTGGCAGAAAGGCGGGTTTCAGGGGATCGCTCAGCCTCCCCCAGGGAAGGATTCCCTCTGTCTAAGCTCTAACCCCCAAGGAGTTCTGATCCCCAGTAAAGATGCTTTTGCCACACACTCCCATTGACCACAAGCCACCAGGGGCCTGCACCCAACTTCTGTGTGTTAGAGGTGATGGATTGAATGAACCAAACATGGAGTTTCTCTTTAGCTCTTTCCCCGGAGCTTGTTGGGCTTGGTTTCGGTTTCACAGTAAAGAAAGGAGGACTTGGAACTCATGACAACCTCAGAATTGTCATGGGCAGCTCCACACCCTAACAAGTTAGGGAGCCTGTAGTGTCAAGACATCCGGAGGCATTTGTGAGATCAAGAAGTTGAAAAGCAGGTTAACAATTCCCTGGCAAGTTGCACCGGGGAACGGGACTCAGCAAGGTAGCCCCTGTGTGACTGCGGTGTGTGTGGGTTTACAACTCAAGCACTTTCATCAACCCAGAACTTAGGGTGATCAACTCATCCTGGTTTATCCAGGATTAACCCGTTTTGACCCTAAAAGTCATGTCCTGGGAACCCCCAGTCTTGGGCCAACAGGGATCATTGGTCACTCTACCAGAAATACCTTTCTATAAATGCTTTGCTGTTCAACAAACGTGCTTAAGAGGAATTAGCAGAAGGAAGCTGGAACCCTCTGAGACCTCTTTCTGTCCTTTCCTTCCCTAGTCCACTCAGCAACCCTGATGGCATCAACAGAGGTTTGGGGAAGGGAGGCTGCCAGCCCAAGTTCACACTGCAGTCAGGTGGTGGGCAGGGTGTGTTCCTGGGTCTGTCTGGCTTCAAAATCTGTTCTTTTATTATTATTATTTCATATTGATGTGAGGGTATAAACAACTAGGATACAATGTTTGTGTTTGTTAGTAGAGTCCCTGTTGTAGTTGTGTCCTGCACCCAAGAGGTGTGCCATACACCCTTACATTGTGCCCATTAGGTGGGAGCTCACCAATCTCCTCCTTCCTCCCCTCAACTTGAATTGAGTTTTTCTCTTGTGTGGGCGTGTATTAAATCTTCTACTGGCTTCATATTAGTATTGAGTACATTGGGTACTTGCTTTTCCACTTGTGTGTGTGTGTGTGAGAGAGAGAGAGAGAGAGACAGTCTCATTTTGTTGCCCTTGGTAGAGTGCCATGACATCATAGCTCACAGCAACCTCAAATCTTGGGCTCAAGCAATCCTCTTGCCTCACATGCACCTGCCACAATACCTGGTTATTTTTAGAGACTGAGTCTCACACTTGTTCAGGCTGGTCTCAAACTCTTGAGCTCAGGCAGTCCAGCCTCCCAGAGTGCTAGGATTACAGGTGAGAGCCACCCTACCCAGCTGCTTTTCTATTCTTGTGATATTTTGCTAAGAAGAATGCGTTTCAACTCCATCCAGGTTAATATAACAGATATAAAGTCTCCATCTTTTATGAGTAAATAATATTCTAAGGTGTACATATAACAGAGTTTGTTAATCCATTCCTGGGTTAACGGGCATTTAGGCTGTTTCCATATCTTGGTGATTATAAATTGCACTGTGATAAACCATCTAGTACAAATGTCCTTATGATAAAATGATATTTTTTTCCTCTGGGTAGATGCCTAGTAATGGGATTGCAGGATCAAATGCAAAATCTAATTTCAGTTCTTTAAGGATTCTCCATACTTCTTTCCACACAAGCTACATTAGTTTGCTGTCTCACCAACGGTATAAAAGTCAAAATCTGTTCTTAACAACTACACTGTGTGAGCTAACCTAGAGCCCAGTATTTATTAATGGTAGGAACTCAGTGAGTAGTTTTAAGTGAGCTTACTGCTATGAAGGGATATAGAAATCTGGTGACTGGCCGTACAGCTTGCTAGTAGCAAAGTTAAGAACAGGACCCAGACCCCTGGCTCCATAACCAAGGCTCAGTATACTAGACAACATTGCACTGAAATTGCCTGGGTCTGAAATTAATTGCTCAAAAATACTTTGTGAAAGGTATTTCTGATACAAAGACTCAAATAGTTCTGGGTCACAAAACTTGAAAACTTTGCAACTATGGCAGGCGCCAGATTCTTGTTGGACAAGCTTCTAATTAGGCAACTCTGATAAAAATCTGATATTCATGACATTTGGATAAATTAAAAATGAAGCAACAAAAAAAACAGAAAAAAAGGTTCTCCGAACCCGAGAACCTCTCTTGCAGGGAAATGGCCTATGGAGTGAACTCTCTCTACATGAACAATGATGGACTATTTTGTCACATCAGGGAACTTCCAGCTGGAAGGTGACTCTTGCTACACTGTCGATTTTAGTGATATTTCACATCATTCCAGCAGCACTACTGATGAGCCATTAGGTAAAATTCAATAGCACATCAGCCATCCACAGTCATTAACCTGATAAAGTTAGTTGTTCAGTGTAGCAATGAGGTTAAGACATCAGTCAGGGTCTAGCAGCCATGGACATCTAGTTCTAAGTCCTAGCTCTATTATTTTCCAGCCATAAACCTTGGGACACTTAGTTCCTCTAAATTTTGTTTGCTCCATCTATAGATGAGGAGGATGGTAATGAATCAGTAGAGACATCTGACTCTGAAAAGCTAGAAAGAAGACAAATCTCTCTTAAACCATCAAGATAATTATTAATCTGGGCTGAGCGTGGCTATAATCTCAATATTGTGGGAGGTCTATGTAGGAGAATTGCTTAAGGCCAGGAGTTTCAGACCTACACCACCAAGATAGCAAGACTCCGTTTTTTCAAAAATGAAAAAGCATTAAGGGCTGGGCCCAGTGGCTCACACCTGTAATTCTAGCACTCTGGGAGGCTGAAGTGAGTGGATTGCCTGAGCAATCACAGGTTTTTGACCAGCCTGAGCCAAGAGCAAGACCCCCTTCTAAAAAATACCTGGATGTTGTGGCAGGTGCCTATAGTCCCAGCTACTTGGGAGGCTCAGACAAGAGAATTGCTTGAGCCCAAGAGTTTGAGGTTGCTGTGAGCTGTGAGCGCTCTTCCAGGGGCAACAAAGTGAAACTCTGTCTCAGAAAAAATAAATAAATAAAAATTAAAAAATAGAAAAATTAGCTAGCATGGTGGTATGCACCTGTAGTCCCAGCTACTCAAGAGCTGAGGTAGAAGTTTTGTTAAAGCTTTGGAGTTCAAGGATCCAGTGAGCTATTGTGTCACCATACTCCAGAGTAAGACACTGTCTCTATTAAAAAAAAATCTTTTTTTGAACACTAAAATGAGTAGAACATATGTTCTACTGAAAAATTAGCCTGTACTTTGGGCCTTCACTATGAGCTTAAATATTCTTATTTCGCTTGCCTTGTCTAGAGACAGTCATGTCTCTTTCAAATTAACTTCATGTAAGAAAGTAGAGAAGTGTCATTTATTTTTGAATACATTTTTCAAAAAGGTCCACATTTTCTGAATTAGACCTTTGTGTTCCTCCCATGTTTCAGACATCTGGGACTTATTGGGAGCATGTGCACAGGCTCCAGATTGTGACAAACTTAACCACAAACTCAGGGCACACAGGAAACCTGTCCCATTGGTAACTGTGTCCATTTTAGGACCTGTCAGCTTGCCAGTGACTCACCTCTCTGCCCTAGGCCTTGCCTGGAGTCTGTTAATCCCAGTGAAGCAGAAGTTTCAGGACATCAAAAGATTGAAACTATGGGCCGGGCACGGGGACTCACGTCTCCCAGCACTCTGGGAGGCCGAGGCGGGTGGATTGCCTGAGCTCACAGGTTCAACAGCAGCCTGAGCAAGAGTGAGACCCCATCTATAAAAAATAGCCGGGCTTTGTGGTGGGCGCTTGTAGTCCCAGCTACTCGGGAGGCTGAGGCAAGAGAATCACTTAAGTCCAAGAGTTTGAGGTTGCTGTGAACTGTGACGCCATAGCACTCAAGCCTGGGGCAACTGAGTGAGACTCTGTCTCCCCCCAAAAAAGATTGAGACTAGTCAGAAACCCTTCCTACCCACCCAGCACAAAGCTAAGCAACATTCACGCATTGCCCACAGTGTCTTTAAGACACCTACACCACAAGGTAGGTGTCTTAAATGTAAGTTTTATTATTAGGTATGGTGAGGCCATAGGTGTCTTAAATGTAGGTTTTATTATTATCAGGTATGGTGAGGCCATTGAAATAGTTCATTACTCACGGTTCCCAAGAGGAGGGGTCAGGCCACAAAGGGGATGTACCAGAGAGCCAGAAGAAAACATGCCAAGAGCCTGCGTTGTGGTTTCTACAGAAGAAAGTGGCAAGGGGGTTAAGCAGGTTTAGGATTGGTCATTTTGAGCAATTCCAGAAGGTTCTAGGTGAGGGGTTGTCCTGAGTTGTCTGGTACCTAGCTCTGGAGTGATGAGGGCAGGGGAATACAGGCCTCAGTGAGAGCCCAGGGAAAGAGGAGTTCAGAGTGTGAGCCTGGGACTGGCTGCTCTGCAGTCAAGAGCACGTGTAGTAGAGTCCATTATGTCTATAGAAACTGGGCAGCTCTGAGAATGACAGACTTGCCCAGGTCTGCAAGGCCCCAAGATGACAAGGCAGTAGGAATATGAAGATCTGAGAAAACATTATTAATGCAGGGGGGCAGCGGCCTTGGTTCTATGCTGGGCTCGGGGCAGCTAGTCTGCAGTGCACAGCCAGGTTCCTAGGCCTGGAGCATGTGAGATGTCCTAAATCCTGTTCTGACGTCCTTGCTGGACTTGAGTCCCCCTTTCCTACCTCACTTGCAGTCCAGAGGAGCAGGGTTGGGTTTTCACTCCTATTCTTTCTAGAAACCCAGCGCTCAGCCAGCGCAGCCCAGCCAACAAGGCGGCCTTGAGGAGGAACTTTACAGGTGTTGCTTTTTTCCTTCCTTGTATCTGCTTTGGTTTCTGTTTGTTTATTTTCCAGGAAAAGGGCAGCCAGGATTTGGTGGCCTTGTTGCAGTATGTGTCCCCAGTGTTGCCTGCTGGGCCCCTTCTGTCCAGCTCTCCCCACACACAGCTGGTTCTTCTACGTGGAGCGAGGCCTGCGAGAGGCAGGCAGCACTTTGCTTACTTACACACGCCTCTTTCTCACGGGAGAGGCTTTGTCCTGGGCTGGGAAAAGCTTAGCAGCCTTCACCTCTTCCCCAAGAGGGGCTGGGGCCGAGGCCGAGTCCAGCTGGCAGTTTGCGTCTGGGTCAAGGGGCACGAAATGCCTGAGAAGGTCGTCCAGCGGATGAGCCTGAGTCCTTAGTATGGTGTGTCCCTCAGGTTCTGTGTATTGATATGTTTAAAAATAATAACAATAGTTACTAGTTGCTTCAACGCCACCAGAAGGAGCACTTGTAATTGTTCATGACTTACCTGTTATTTGGAACATTAATCTGCCTGTATGGCTGCAACTTCCTGAGCTGGGCTGGTCCAGAGCGTCTGTGCGGGAGAAAGGGGAGACCCAGCAGAGGCCTCTGTCCGCGCCTGCCGTCCCCTGGATCCCAGCATTAGTGTGCAGTGGCAGAGAGTGACAATCCTGCATGAGTAAAGTTCACTAGAGACTCCCACAGACCCTGGGGGCAGGGAACTGGCCTGGCCCAACAGGGAAAGAGGCAAACCCACCGCTTTCCTCAGTGACAGGACACCGGGAGGAGGAGGGGCAGGATTCTGACGAGGAGCAAGGTGGGGCCAGGCCTGATGATCTCTGTTTAGCTCACAGCTCCCTGAGGTGAGGTAAGAGCCGGGAGGTGCTGGAGCCACATTTCCCCACTCTGAAGAGCAGGAGGGGTGACGTCTGCTGAGACTGAAGACTGATGGTGACTTTGCACCACTCACTTCCCCTTGCACGAAGGGCGGGTTCTCAAGAAGGCTGGTCATCTGTCTGGGACTGTGACCTGTGCCAGGCAGCCGAACAGCAAACTGAGAGGCAGAGAGGGGCGGGAGAGGAGAGGGATGTCTAAATTGCTTTGCAAAAGGACAAAAAGGGTGTGGTTGTGTGTGTGTGTAGTTGTGGCCTGGGAACGGAAGATGAGGCAGCCAGTGGTCCAAGAACAAGGTCGCAGGAAGAGGAGCAACAGGGAGTGGGGGCTCGTCATCCACTGTGCTGTGCGGGGTGCCCTAGAGCATCCTCAGACTCCCCACGTCTTCAGTAAAACGTGGACCGCTTGCTCATGTCCGGGTTTTATTTCGGAGGGGGGGGGGGGGATGGAACTCAATGTTGCGCTTGCTCAGAGGTGGGACCAGGGTGGGAGCAGAGGCTGTGGCAGCCAGACACACTCGGCCCACGGTGGTCTCACCCACGAGAACCTGCTCTGCCTCTGCGGTCAGGTCGTACTTACCTCTCCCTGTGCTTATTGCTTGAAAGTGGCTGGAGGAATTTCCTTCTCTTTCCGTCACTGCCATCCCAAGTCCAGTGTGCTTTTCCAGGGTCTTCCCCTCGGCCTCGCCTGCTTGCAGGCCTGCCCGTGGTGAGCACAGCCCCATTCTCGCACTGCTTGGGGTATAGTTCTACTCACTGCACTTCAGCCCTCCTCAGAAATTCCAAAAGCTTTCCATTGCCTAGAATCACATCTGACTTTATACTGAGATTTAAAATGCCACAGGGACCTTTAAAGTGGAAAAGAAATCAAGTGTGCACGAAGCTCTTGCAATATTCAGAATGACACAGTTGTTAGTTACTCGTGGTGGTCATCAGGACTCCTATCCCACCCAGACACATAGTCACTGGGGCTTCTCGTCCCCCTTGAGCTTGGACATAGCTGTTGGGCTGATATTGGCCAAAAAAGTAGCAATGACATGTCACTGTGTGGAAGAGTCAAAAGCCAGGCTTACTTGTCCTGCTCTTTCCTGCCCCCAGGTAGGAGGACCGTGGCGTGCCACAAACCCGAATCCTGGGAAGAGATCCCAGCTGAGGGACCCTCTGTGCCCTGCCACCTTGGGCCGATCTGAGAACACCATGTACAGTTGACTCTTGACCAACAGGGGTTTGAACTGTGCTACTCCACTTATACATGGATTTTTAATTTTCAATAAATATATTGGAAATTTTTTGAGATTTGTGACAATTTGAAAAAAATTGCAGATGAACCACATAGCCTAGAAATTAAGAAAAAGTTAGCTGTGTCACAAATACATGAAATATATGTGCATACAGTCTGTTTTGTCACTATCATAAAATATACATAAATCTATTATAAAAAGTTAAAATTGGTCACAACTCACACACATACAGAGTGTACAAGGTGCCGTTCACAATCATACAAACATAATTGTAGATGAATGGAGAGATACAGCGTAAAGTCGTAACCACAGAAAATTAACTGTGGTCCACACCGTACAACTGTGATGACCTCGTAGCCACCTCCTATCGCCACTGCAGTGGTCACAAGGGTCGCAAGCATGCCCTTAAAATGCCGTGGGACGCTGATCATTTCCACACGAGCAGTTCCCTCTCCGGTAGTTTGTGTAACATATTAAAAATGATCATTCTCAAGCATCTTTCATTGTGGTTAGTGCAGTACCTTGGAGAACACCAGGGGACCGGTACAGCGTGCCGCTAGGGAGGCTGGCAGTGCTCCCAAGAAGCAGGGAAAAGTCATGACATTAAAACACACAGTTGACACATTTGCTATGAGCCACAGACTCAGGTCTACAGTGCCACTATTTCAGACGATTCACCTTGTAAACAGGTGGCATATATTTATGGTATAGATAAATACAGTACCATACTATAAATGTATTTTCTTTTTGCTTCTCTTAATAACATTTTCATTTCTCTAGCTTACTGTATTGTAAGAATATAGTATGTAATATATAACATACAAAATACCTGTTAATTGGTGATGGAGGTTATTGATAAGGCCTCTGGCCAACCATGTACTATTAGTAAAGTTTGGGGGAGTTAAAAGTTTGACTGCACGATGGCTGGTGCCCCTAACCCCTGCCTTGTTCAGGGGTCAGCTGTGGGAGGCATGGCTGTTTCCCTTGCGTAATAGGAATTGTTACTACCCTGTGTTACAGAGGAGGGAAGGTGGGCGAGAGAGGCCACTCAGCTCTTCAGGGGCAAAACCCGATCTCCCAAGTCCCTGAGGAAAGTCTCATCACTTGTCAGTGCAGCCCCTCTCTGCCCCTCCAGGAAGAGACAAAAGTAGAGTGAAAAACACTGGAGTTTTGTCATTAGACCTGGTTTAAGTACTAGTGCTGCTGTATACCAAGGACTCTGACTTTCCCCGTCTATAAAAATGCAACAACAACAAAGTCTGTCTCACAGGTTTGTGGAAAGGGTGAAGGTGAAACATGCCGGGAGGGAAAGCCCAGGCCAGCTGCAGCCCGGCAACAGAAGGCAACCCTGTCTTTGCTCCGCAGTCCAGCTGTCCCCTGGCCCCCTCCCCTGGCCAGAACCACTCTTTCCTCTGCACTCTCCCTGTGCTGTTCCCTCTGATTATAAATCCCTCCCAGTCTCCCCCTGCTCAAAGCAGCTGCAGTTGGGCTTTTTCATGCAGCATGCAGCAACCTCCTACATTCCAGCTCTTCTCCCCACCTCGGGCTCTGCCCCACCTGACAGTTAGCCCCTGTGGATTTAACTGTTGTGCCTTTGAGTGCCTTATCTCCCTAATTACACTGCTAGACATACCTTGCGGGCATTGAACAGCCTCCTGCATTCCTCCCTGGGTCTGTCACTGGACATGCTCTGGGCACTTGTCTCTTGGTATCTGTCCCTAATTCACCCCCTGTACACGTGTGGGGATCACTGTAGGCCCCCTGGAGATTGTCCCTCTCAGGAGCACTCAGTAAGTTAAACTGGGCAGAGTCTACAAATAGAAAGTGACCCCAAGGAGCTACTGGGTTTCCCTGTCACCTCTGTGGCCCAGCCATCGTACCCAGGGGCTTGCATTTTCTCTGTCAGAGGGTCCCTAGGATGCTGGATGTTTATAGCTGAAGAAAGCAAACTTTGGAGGCATGTACACTTAATTGGTAATACTCGGTAGAGAATAATCTCATATACATAACTGAATGTTTCTGCTCCAGGCCCTGTACTGGGGATTCAAAGAGATGAATAAGGCAGGTGTGGCCCCAGCTCACTTCAGGGACCTCACAGCCCAGGTGAAGAGTGAGACCCTCTTCCTCTCCAGGGTGTATTCCTGTGTCATTGTTTTCTATGTATGAGAACCATCATCGTCACTGCAGTTACTTCCAGTTCAGCACAGTTTAAGGATTATTACAGGTAATTCTATACACAATACCTCATTTACTCCTCAAAACATTCCGAAGGGAAATTATTATTATTCATTGATATTCTCCAAGTGCCTGGAGTATCGTGTGGCACACGGAAGTGGGTAATTTAATTTTTAATTGGGTGAATTTCCATTTTACAGATGAGGTTCATGATAGTTGGCTGGAAGCAATGGGCAAGGTGAAGCTGGGCCCCGAGGCATGAGTGAGTTCTGTTTCTCCACCTCACTTCTCAGAGGAAACACCATTCTTTCTTTCCCCACTTGCCCTCATTCTCATCCCCAAATTGCTACATGCTTTGTTCCCGCCCCTTCTAAGTCAGCCACCACCATGAACTGATTTCCTCATTGATTCAGCCAACTCCGGGTCGCAGATATTCCTGTTGCCACATAGCGGACTCAAGAATGGAGACCCCAGTCCTCAGAGACCTTGTCGAGTGGAATAAGAGCACCCTTCCCTGCTCCCTGCACAAGTGGCTGAACATTGAGCTGCTCTGGAGAGACATTCAACCAAAAGCTTAAAGAAAATGCCTTAGACAAGAACCTACCTCCTCCCGTCTCCCTCCAGATAACAATCAAAACAGCACAGACAGAGTAGCCTCAAAGGCAAAACGCAAGGAGCTAATAAAAATCAGTGCTATTAAAATGTCCAATTCATGTCAATGTGAAGAGTGTTGCTTTTCAACCTCTCCAATTCTAATCCCACAGCTCTAGCCACGGAGGTCTCCAGCCAGCCTGGTGTGGTTGGAGGCTCTGCTTTCTGAGTGTGTAGCTGGAAAACAAATCTTCAAGATTTCTCTACTACAGACCCTTATCTTGCTGGAGCTTACTGTGGCTGTATTAGATGAGTTAACGTTTCCCACCTGGGCCATCTCCTGCACGTTGCTGATGTTTGGCCAAGATGCTTCTCTTCCATCTGATGTTACGGTTCTACCTCCGCAGCCCCCACTCACTCCTTCATCCAATCAGCAAGCATGGAGTCAGCACCCGTGTGCCGGCCACACGCTCATCGTGGGATACGGAGCTCCCTGCCTGGAAGAGCGGCTGGGGAGGCATAGAGAGATCTGCCTCTCCTGGGCCCTCCAGGTCTGGGTTTGCTCCATGATATTCCTTCTTCAGAGGAGTTATTAGCGTCTCCTTCTCTAGGGTTCTTCTTGGTTTTTGCAGTTTTTGGCCGAGGCTGGGTTTGAACCCACCACCTCAGGCATATGGGGCCAGCGCCCTACTCCTTTGAGCCGCAGGCGCCACCCTAGGGCTCTTCTTCAAAGCCACTTTCATATGGTAGAACTCCTCCACCGTCTGGTGCTCCCAGGAAGGCATCACCCTGCGTTTCTCCTTTCTCATCCAGACTTCCACACAGTAACCTGTGTTCTCAAAGCTCACTCCATCTGCACATCACCTCAACCCACAGCAATCCACCCACCAGCTTGGGGCATAACCGCTCTTTCTAAAGTCATCTGCGACCTCCTAAGTTGCAAGCAGCAGACCTTCTTTGTCTTCGTTTTGCTCCTGTGTTCCTGCTCTGAACGGCTCCAGCCTCCCTCCCAGGAGCTTCCTCTCCTTGTAATCTCTGTCTGTGGCTCTGGCAGGTCCTTCTTCCTCCTCCCAGTTCTCAGTCCTGCTGCCCTGCAAACAACCGGGCCACTTCTCTGGATAGTCCCTTCCTTCCTTCCTTCCTTTCTTTCTTTCTTTCTTTCTTTCTTTCTTTCTTTCTTTCTTTCTTTCTTTCTTTCTTTCTTTCTTTCTTTCTTTCTTTCTCTCTCTCTCTCTTTCTTCTTTCTTTCTTTCTTTCTTTCTTTCTTTCTTTCTTTCTTTCTTTCTTTCTTTCTTTCTTTTTTTTTTTTTGACAGAATCTCACTTTGTCACCCTTGATAGAGTGCTATGGCATCTTAGCTCACAGCAACCTCAAACTCCTGGGCTCAAGTGATCCTCTTGCCTCAGCCTCCCAAGCAGCTGAGACTACAGGTGCCCACTACAACCCTCAGTTATTGTTTTGGAGACGGGGTCTCACTCTTGCTCAGGCTGGACGCAATCCACCAGCCTCAGCCTCCCAGAGTGCTAAGGATTACAGGCATGAGTCACCGCACCAGCCTGGATACTCCTTGCTGCAATATTTCGTCTGCCCACATGTTTTTTTATTTTTTGCCCACATGTTTTTAACAAGAATTTATCTGCTTTGGTAAAGATGGCTTTACTATGTGAGTATCTAAGTCTCCTACAAACAGCTTAAACTCAACTTGTCCCAAACAAAACATATTACTCACCTTTCTCTAAACCCGTTTGCACCTCCTGTATCTTTTTTTCAGTCAATTGCTGGCACAAAACTTCCATTGATCATCTAAGTATGAATCCTGGCTTTTGGCTTCACTGAGAACTGTCAGTTTCTTCTTCTTCTTCTTCTTTTTTTAAATCAAAGCTTAATCTCCTTTCTTTCCTTTCTGTTATGCTCTTTTCAGCTTCTCATCTCTCACCTGGGTAAGTTCCATTTTCTTCCATCTGCACACTTTTCATCCCTTCGTCATCTCCCCCCGGGGCTCCCCACTTGGTTTCCTGGCCCAGTTGGTCTCCCTGGCTCTTCCTTCACTGCCCACGTCCTATCTACTGAATTGCTACCCAGAGAGGTTGTACGGGGACTCTACCTAACAAAATCAAATATTTTGACGTGGTTGTTTGTACCCTCCCATTAACCTGGAATAAATTTACTTTAAAACAAACAAACAAAAAAAATGAAGTCCATATTACGTTAGGTGTGGTGGTATATGTCTGTAATCCCAGCTCTTTGGGAGACTGAGGTGGGAGGGTCCCTTCAGACCAGGAGTTTGAGATCAGCCTGTGCAACACGTGAAACCCTCTCTCTACAAAAAAAAAAAAAAAAAAAAAAAAGTTTAAATTAGCCAAATGTGGTTAAATTAGGCAGTTCCCAACTGCCTAGGAGGCTGAGACAGGAGGATTGCTTGAGCCCAGGAGTTTAAGGTTTATAGTGGACTATAATCACGTCACTGCACTGTAGCCCGGGTGACAGAGTAACACTCTATCTCTAATCATTTTTAAAAAAATAATACATAAAAATGAAATAAAGTCTGTGTCTGACCATGTTGTCTCCCGACCTGAAGCCCTTCAAGGGAGCCCCGCCATTGATGGGATAAAATATCAGCTCCCGAACCTGGAAGCCCTGGGTATTATCCACCTGCCCGTCTGGATTCATTCGCCATCTTTCTCTACCTTGGTTGACTGGGAAGGCCGACCTCCGCCAACTGGCTGGACCAAGCCTTCTGAGATGTTTCTTCTCTGCCTCTGTCTTACTCAGCCACAGCTTCCTCTAGTAAAGGCTGCAGCTCTTCAAGTTTGGTGGCAGTGGGTGGGGTGGGGCTCATGTCAAAACCATAGCACTGCTGTCTCTCAAGCCTGGCCTTGCCCCTTCCCCTCTTCTGGCCGAGAGCAAGTGGTGGCTCCTGGGTTCAGATTTGTTAACCCAGGTATCTGACCATCCATGGTTGGTTTTCCTCCACTCTGACCATCCGTGGTTGGTTTTCCTCCACTCTGACCATCCGTGGTTGGTTTCCCTCCACTCTGCCCACATCCTTGTTAACATCCCCATTGCCACCCTGTGGGCTGCACCTGCTTCCTGGCGGGACTCATTCACATGCTGGCAGGTGGTGCTTGCTGTGGCCTGGCCACTGCCCCATCTCCACCCTATCTCCGCCCTTCTGTCCTTGGGCATCGTGTCTCAGCAGCACCTTTCATTGCCCAAATGCAGTTTAGTGCTTGGCATATAGAAGGTGTTCAAAGAGGAGATGTTGACAGAAAGAAGGAATAAAAGATGAAAAGGGGAAGGAGGAAAGTAAGGAGGGAGGGAGAGGGCAGGGGAGAGGAAGGAGAGTGTCATGCTAGAGGGAGTCACGGGTTGCAGGGATCTCCGTAGAAGGGGGAAGGAGTGGCAGGAAGGAGGAGTCCCACAGTTAGCTGGGAGGGCAGCTATGGGGACGGGGAGGAGTAAACACAGGGGCTGAGTCCAGGGGCTTGGGAGGGCACAGGGCACTCCACGGGCGGGGACTGGGCTCTGCTGGGCTGTGGGGCCCAGCAGGCACAGGAAGGTGGTGGGCTGCAGCTGGACTGGCCAGGCAGCAGGTCCAAAGCGCTTCCTATACCCCGAGTGAAAGTTGGATCCTATTCTGAAGGTGATGGGGAGCTACTGAGGTACTGGGAGCAAGAGGCGGCCTGACCGCTGCCCTGTCCCGTTCCTACACAGTCCGATGGCACCTACCCAGCACCAACCTTTCCCGCTTTGTCCTCATCACCATTCATCATCTTCAGCATTTGTCATACCCGCGGTGATCATTATGCCAACGAGAGTGGCACTAAGACAGACCTAGGTTCTGAATGACCTTAGCCAGGTTGTTTGACCTTGTTTTTCCCACCTGTAAAGTGGGCTCTCCCTCCCTCCTTACTTTCCTCCTTCCCCTTTTCATCTTTTATTCCTTCTTTCTGTCAACATCTCCCCTTTGAACACCTTCTATATGCCGAGCACTAAACTTTATTTGGGCAATGAAAGTTAGTTAAGAAAATGTCCCTTTCTTCCTGGAGATCTTTGTCAGGAGAAAGGGACAGACAGAGACTGGAAGGTCACAGTTGCCAGGCGTCTCTCTGTACCCAGCCCTATCAGGCATTCGGCATACATGACTTCACTTGTTGAAGCACCATGGTCCCACGAGGCAGGGACTTGTGGCTTTCAGAGGAGAAAATTGAGGCAGGATTGAGGTTTGAACCCAAGAAGTGAAGAAGCCTTCACTTTACAGGTATTTGACCTCGTTTTTCCCACCTGTAAAGATACCACCTCTTCCTGCAGGGACCTTATGAGGTGACATGAGTAAAGCACTTAGGGCTCTATCCACGGTCCCTGCTCTCACTGGTCCTGTCCCGCCACCCTCTTGTGCTTTGGCAGTGGCAGTGGCGGTGCAGCTGGGAGACGCTTCTGCTGAAAATAGAAACAGAATCTGAACAAGTCTGGTCCTTTGTCAGGGGCCTCAGAAATCCCTGGCAGCCTCTGGAATGTGAAGGGCCTTGGGGAGTTTTTCATCAGAAGCTGTCAAGATTGCCTAAGTGTCTTTTTATCTCTCACCACAAAGAAACTTGTACTTAATCTATGCGAACAGGCAGCACACAGTATCCTCAGAGAGTGCCAGAAGGGTCATTTGCTTCCTAGTGGGGGCCTTTGGCACTTTTGGAGCTGACAGAGAGGCACAAAGATTCTTGTCTGCCTGCCAAGACTCCCTCATTTTACACTCCTTTACTCGTCAGTGTTATGTTGAAATCAGGAAGGCCTTGTATCGTAATTCTTCTGAAACAATCGACTGCATCCTACTTTTTCTAGTTTAATTCTGAGGGAACATGAATCATGTATTCTGAGTCATTGTCTTGTCGTATTAACTCCAAGTATCCACTGTCCACTGCCAGTCTCAGCTCTTTCTGCTGGTTGTTTATAAACTAGTTACTTTTTTTTTTTTGAGACAGAGTGTCCCCCAGGCTAGAGTGCCCTGGCATCATCATAGCATGCAGCAATCTCAAACTCGTGGGCTCCAGTGATTTTCCTTCCTCAGGCTCCCAAGTAGCTGGGACTACAGATGCCCACTGCCATCTGTGGCCAGCTAATTTTTCTATTTTCAGTAGAGATAGAGTCTCACTTTTGCCCAGGCTGGTCTTGGATATAGAGCTCAAGCAGTCCACCCACCTCGGCCTCCCAGAGTTCTGGGATTACGGGCATGAGCCACTGAGCCCAGCTAGCTACTTTTTTCATTGATAAAGGAATTTGAGTCGAATCGTATGAAATTGCTGTTTTATGAGGGAAAAATGAAAAATACTAGTGATTTCACATGATTAGCCTAACACAGAGCACAGCGAGTGGGTTTAAGAGACACAGGGACACACGGGCCTTTCCCCCACTCCAGTTTCCCCTGCTCAATTCACTGTTGCCAGTGGGCTGGACAATAGTGTGCACACATCTTAATTCACAAACACATGGGAATGTGGAGCACTGTTGTTTAATCTCTGTTCATTTGGCTGCATCTCTTAGAAATCATCCCAACGGACTCATCCGTGGTTTTTAACCAGCACCTATGAGCATGTTGTTTGCAGCCTTTTGTCACCATGAACAATGTTCTGACATCTTTGTTATGTGCAAATATACGTAGTGTACATCTCCAGAAGGGCCTGTGATTTTAGATTTTAGAGCGGTTGACACATTCCCTTTAAAATGGGTGCCCTAGTGAGTGTTGCCCAGGTAACGTGCCTTCTCTGTCTGCACCACACCTTCCCTCACGGCTCAAACGTGCCTTCTGCTCTACAGCATCTCCTATTTATCAACACACTGAACTAAAGCGAGCTCAGTGCTCAGGGCGGTGTCCACTGGCCTGTGAGCCCTTGGACCCCTTTCCCACCCTCCCCCTGCTGCTTTGTGTGTGGGTGTGGGTGTGGGTGAGAGCTGGAACAAAGTCATCTTCCATCGCAGCTTCTGGGGATATCTCTAGTTGTCAGGGCTAGGGCAAGGCTGCATAGATGTCTGCAGACATCTAGGGACTAGAGGCCTGTAATGCACAGGCCAGTCCCCAAGGGCACAAAGTGACCAGCTTAAACTGTCAGCCTGAGAACCCCTGCTGGGTCCCGAGGCTCACTGAGCAGCTGCTGAGGGCCAGGCAGGTGCTGAGTCCTGAGACCAGAGTGGGAGGTGAGACAGGCTTGCTCCCTGTTCATCCAGAGCCACAGAGAGGGGTGTGTTGATCTGGGGTGGTGGCTCCACTGAGCACCAGCCAAGGTGGGGACTGCTTTACTCACAGGAGAGTCTCCAGGACAACTGGGACGCCTAAGACCTGGAGGTGCCACCTCCTCATGCAGGCTGAGCTACAAGGAGGTGGGGTGGAAAATCAGAGGACCCCAACACTGCCAGGGTGGCACGTCCACGCTTCAGCCCTTTTGCTACACCAGTTTAGAAAGTTCCCGCCACAGCTCTGCCCAGACCACTCTCCTACACCTCTGGTTTGCCCAGGTAACCCCTGAATATCAAATCCCAGCTCATTTGGTGCCTCCTCAGAGACTCCTCCTCTGACCTTGGGGCCAGCTATGCCACCTGCCGGTGGCACCTGCTGCTCTTGGCTGATTACGCCACAAACCTGCCCTGTGGCATCGCTTGCACCCCAATTGCACATAGAGTTGGGGTTTCTAGCTAATGAAAGTGCTATGGTGGTGGGGAGCAGGGCCTCAGAGACAAGTGCCTGGCCTGCGTCCTGCTTCTGCTACTTACTGAATGACTGGGAGCAAGTTTCATAACTCCCTTGGCCCTGCTACTGTGCAGGGACAAAGGTGGTGCTTCCATGAGGGTGAGACAACTCGGGTGCACAGGACAGCAGCTGGCCTGCAGGCCCACCCAGCGCACACTGGCTGTTCCTCTTGCTCATCCTATTACCCCGTGTTGGTGGCCAACACGGCTGGGTGCTCAGTAGTTAGTCCTTATTGAATGACGAATGAAGGACTTGGAAGCTCAGAAATGTTAAGGAACCTGCTGAGGTTCACACAGCTACTGTGGAGCAGAGCCAGGATCTGAACACCCAGCTCTGTCCCTAAATCCCATGTCTCACCACAGGCCACCTGCTCGCTACTGCGTGGCTGATCCCGCACCGGCCGCTCCCCACCCCCAGCCTCTGCAACTTCCATGGGGGAAATGCTGAGTATTTGGCTGGGGTCTGAGCCCGGCAGATGATGGGCCAGAGCCCTTTGTTTCCTGCCTTCCTGCACAATCTCCCGCTCAGCCCTGGGCCCCTCCAAGTCACAGCTAGAGTGTCTTTACCCAGTCACCTTGTAGTCCCTCACTCTCCTTGGCCCCCATCTGCTGGCTAGACCTTGTGCATATTCTGGGCAATCCAATTCCTTCAATTCTTATCTTTTCTAACTATCTTCCTAAACTCAAAACCTTCTTTCTCATAAGGAGAGTGGAATGAAAATCACTCTCAATGGAAGACAGGCTCCGTGTAACTAAATGCACATACGGTGGGAGGGCCTCCCATCTGTGTCCTGGGCCTGGAGGCCAAGCAGCACCACACCCTCTGGGGAGCATGAGGTTCAATAACAACAACAACTGACGTATTTTTAACCAGTAGTCCTGTTCCAAGCAAAGAGCCCAGTCCCTTAGAATCCTTGAATCATTTAATTTGTAAGGAAGGGTGTTTTGAGTGCTACTTTCTGGAAAAGTAAATCAATGCTTACTATGGGTGAGCAAGGCGACCTTGATCTCATTGCTAGAACAGCAATTAGGGCTGAGGGCCGTCTGACACTGAAACAGTTCTCCCTTTGATCTTAGCCAAAAGGCTGAGAAGTGATACTGAAACTATTCTCTTAACTCCAATTTTTTAAAAGAGTAAATGTGTATTGAGGTCCAGGTGCTGTGCAAAATGTGGGTGAAATAGCAGTGACCAGAGCAAACCTCTGCTCGTAGAAAGCTAATATTCTGGTGGGAGTCAGACAATAAACAAATAACCACCTGAAATGGGTACATCGAGGGCACATCAGGGGATGCAAAGTGGGAAAAAGTAAAGCAGAGCAGCAGAACGGGGTGAGATTTGAGCAGAGAGCTGGCAGAACCGAGGGTTGCCCCAGATGGAGGAGAGAGGCCTGTAAAGGGCTTGAGACAGGAGGGCGCTGGCTGAGTTTTTCGAAAAACTCATTTTGTACTATGCCTAGACTTCATTACACATTTAACTCCTCAAAGAAAAAAATCAGAGCTAAAACAAGAGGATAGTTTTGGTGCCAGACAGCTCTCAGAATGGCCAGAACAGAGTAACCCAGGGGTCACGTCCTGGGAGTTCAGGTCAGAAAGTTATGGGGAGCCTGGGTTATGTAGGTATTGCAAGAATTTTTGATGTTAACCCTGAATGAGATGAAGAACGGGTTTTAGCAGAGAAGTGAGGTAACCAAAGTGTGACTTGGAAGGAATTTCTCCGGCCCCTGTCCACAATAGATGGCAAAAGGCAGGGAGGGCAGGAGCAGGGAGCCCAGTCAGGACACCGTGACAGTCACCCAGGGAAGAGAGGCTCGGCTCAGACCAGGCTGGGGGTGGTTAGGTACCTAGGAGTGGGGCATGGGATGGGAAGGTGGAGGTGGCAGGGCCTCCCGATGAATTGGATGTGCGGCGTGAGAAGAGCACAACTCCTGAAGGGTAAGAGCTGAGTGTTTGGGAGGATGGCTGCTGCCAGCTGAGCTGGGAAGAAACACAGGCGGAGCAGGAATTTGCAGGAAGACCAGGGGTGCATCTGCGTGTGTGATGTCGCAGATTCCTTCTGCACATCCTAGCAGTGATGCTGAATGAGCAGTGGGGTCTAGGGGGAGGTGTGGCTACAGATGTCAGCACGGCAGTCCTCGGCAGTGGACGCACAGAGGGCAGAGACCACAGGAGGGGTGACCTGGGAGCAGGCCGAGCACGTGGCATTGAAACTGGAGGGGGGAGGAGACACCCCGGGAGCCAGAGGAGGAGCCCGTGGGAAGTGAACTGGAAGCCCCAACAGCGGTCTATAAGAGCCAGCTCCTCTCCACCTTCCTCCTACATCATGAAAAGTGCTTCTGTTCTGGGCATCAGTGCAGGGCTCCTAAGAGCCTTGGGTAGAGGGTGGCCACTGGGAGGTGAGAAAGGACAGGCTTATGTAGCTCCCCCCAAAATGCCTTCTGATCTCCTTTCTTAACTAGTTGGTTCTCTCATTCATTCATTTACTTACAACAGCGTTTGATGAGAATCAAGTGCAGAAGGACCAGGCTTGGTTTTTCTTGGGCACCCCATATGATTAGACTCATTTTATGGACAGGGAACGTGAAATGAAAGAACTTGTCCCAGGTCACATGACTAGAAACCCAAACCCAGTTTTCTATTGCTCACAGCCTGTAATCCTTGCCCTCACTGTGGTTTCTCTTATTCACTCAGCCAGGAATTAGAGAGGGTCTGCTGTGCTATCCATGCACTAAGGGCTGGGCTATGGTGGCAGAAAAGATGGATTCATCTTGCTGTGTTATATACCTCATGGGAATTCCCCCTTTCCCCCGAATATCCCCAGGTCACAAACCAGTCTTCTAGAATCTTCTTACCCCTCCCCTGTCTTGACTCTTTGTTTGGAGAGAGCCTGTTGATGCCAAGTACTTTCTTGCATGTCAGTGCATGAAAT
Organism: Loris lydekkerianus; assembly: GCA_963574355.1. Taxonomy (NCBI): domain Eukaryota; kingdom Metazoa; phylum Chordata; class Mammalia; order Primates; family Lorisidae; genus Loris; species Loris lydekkerianus. The sequence goes on along the minus strand of CAUYPK010037777.1, from coordinate 11,818 downwards.
CGTTTTGAGGGAGACATTTTCAGGCAAGCATTGCACACGGGAGGTTGCAAAACCAACATCGTGGAGGACGGTTGGCCTCTTACTTACCTGAGAGCTCTCAGTCCCCAGCTCTTTGGTAACACTTTGCTGATTCTGCCAGGAACAATTTAGGAGGGAGGCTGGGGAAGGAGGCCAGATGAGGTACTCGGGATTCCAGTGATTCAAGTCAGCACTGGCACGACTGTGAGTCACTACACAGAGCCAGGGTGCCCGAGGGAAGAGGCCCTGTCTCTGCTGAGATGTGATGTTTCAGAGGAATGAAGATGTTTCCACTGCTCAGCAGCTTCAGGGGATGCAGACATGCCCAGCTTCGGCACTTCTTAGCCCCCTGAACATTCTCGTCCTTGTTACCAAGGGGGGCCTATCCTGAAGACCACACACACAGAGCACACCACACACAAACAGAAAGAGTGGGATGGGGAAGAGAGAGAGACGAAGAGCTCTTGCCTCCTCTACTTCATATCCAGAAAGTTCTGGGAAAGAAAAAATGTTGCCCCAACTTGGATAGAAGTCAATGTAAAGCCTGTGGTTTCTTCCTTGCTTTCTCTCTTTCTCTTTGCTTTTTTTTCTTTTTACTGTTCCTAAACGCCCCCTCAGGATGTGACTACTATGGTGGAAGGTCAATGGGAGTAACTGTGACCTCAGGACATTTTCTCTGCTGTTCCCTGTCTGGAATATCCTTACCTGTGAAGGTCACCTGGCCAATTCCTCCAGGCTCAAAAGTGACCTCTGTGGAGCAGTGTCCCCTGATGACTCCCCCAACTCACCACCTCTATCACCTCTTCCTTTCCTCTGTTTTACTTTTCCTCTTTGTGTGTAATTTTCAGATTTGCATCAGTTTCCCCACTGGTAAGGTCCACGAGGGCAGAGCATCCCCCTCGTATGTGTCCACTACTGTGTCTCCAGCACCTTGAACCTGGCCCAATGGACACCTGCATTCTACAAATTATATGTGATGAATGTATAACCATGCAAAGAGCTCAGCACACAGCCTGGCACACAGGGAGTGGAAGGTGACTGTCAATTTGATGGTACTGACATACCAATATCACCCTGAGGCTGTGACCTTGTGGATTAGTCTCTGACAACCCTCAGCGTATATCCAGGTAGGGCAGTGAGTATAAAAGGCTGTCCTTCCACCACCCCCACGCCTTCCTCAACGCCCCCCCCCAACATGCTAAAGAATAGTGCTTTTACCAATTCTGCTCCTCACTTTTTCCTGTTTATGGAATTGTGACAAAGCAACAGGGACAGTTCATGCTCTCTCCCCAGCCCTTGAACTGAAGCCCTTTCAGGACTTCATACTAACATGTAAATGACTAACCACAGCCTCACATCCCCTCCCATACCAGCCACCTGACCTCTCCCACAGGCTGGACCTTTCCCAACTCTTCACTTTTGGTCATGCTGCCAGACACCTAAAGTGCCTCCACTTTGCTTCTTTTCATCCCTAAAGATGCTTTCACTAAAGCCCAGCTTCAATATCACCTCCTCTGTGAAACTCAACCGCTGAACTTCCAGCAGTTTCTTCCTCCTCTCTCTGGATTTTCATGCCACTTTCCTGCCTTCCATGATACCTGCTCACACAGCATCATGCTAACCAGACCTGTCTGCTCACCCAGAGATGGGCTCTGTGGGGGTAGGGTGCAGCATGTTGTGGGTGGGAATCGCAGCTCTGCCCTGAGTCAGTACAGGGCGCCCCTGGAGCCTGTGGGCTCTGCCATCAGAACCCCTGGGTTCTGATCCATCTTCCCTCTCCCCATCTGAGTCCCAGACAAGGGATTTAGTCACAGGAGGTGCCAGTTGTCCTGTTTGAAAATGGGAATCCTAATTGTTACATCGGGCACCATGGGCCAGTGGGGAAAAGTATAAAGAGGGATTCTGGAATGGGTGTACTGGGCATGATTTGGGCTGGATGGAGAGCCAGAGGTTGTTCCTTAGATATTTTATCCTCTGATATACAGAGGCCTGTTTGTCGTGAACCAGACGTTCATTCAGAACCAGAGGTAGAGAAAGCAGACAACGGGTGACTGCACTTCTGAAAACACCCAGAGCTTTATTAGCTTTGTCAATTCGGTGGAAAGTCCTTTGCATGGGAACCACCTCTCTGGCTTGATCAACTCAAAGACAGGCCTGAGCTGCTACACGCCACGCTGCGTTCTACATGGCCGTACAAATGTGCAGTGGGCCGAGTGGCCTCCGAAAATCACATCCGAGAAAGTGAACAGAAAGCAAATTCCAAAAAACAAACCAAACATTACAAAATATGTTTAAATATTCCACTGTCCTCTCACAGTAGAAAAGTTCATATCTCACGGGGAACATGGAGAGCTTTACAGCAGACGGGGCTTAGGACATGACATCAACAGGACGTGCTCTGTACCATGCTAAGGAAGAACAAGCAGAGGGAGCTCCAGGACTCCCCGCAGAACTCCAGGGCGCTCCTCCGCTGTTGCACTACGTCCGGGTCCTCCAAACACTCCCCAGCTGTGGTGGCCGTGGGCTGGGTCAGTGCTGGTCTGGAGGTGGTGTCCTCTTTGACCTTGGGATGCTCCCTGGGAGACAGCTCTGTTTTCTCCTTCCTGGGCTTCAAGTTCCCAAGCAGACTGGAGCTCACCAGCTTGAGATTGGATTCTGGAAATGTCTTTCTGCATACCCTGGTCTTCAGGACGGTCTTGGATTGTCCACAAATGTCCTTCTGTGAGCGCAGACTTCGGGTAATTTGTTTCCAATAGACCCTCCCTTCCTGGAACTTCAGGCATGAGGTTGGATTGCCGGCAAAAACGCAGGAGAACTCACGGCCCGTTTGGGTGCACTGGACCTTGAGGGTGATGTCTTCCTCCTGCTCAGTCACAGCCCATCTGCAGTTGGCTTGGTCTTTGGTGACAAACTTGCCTTTGGACTTGGCTGTCCTGTTTCTCTGCTTATTCTGGGCATTGCCCAGAGTGTCCTTTTGCTCTGAGACCACTTTGCTGTGATGGTCATTCTTTCTTTTTTTTTTCCCCTCTGCTAAGAGCACCTGAGCGCCCAGGAGGAGAAAGAGCAGAATGAGGCTGTCGATCCTCATGGCTGCAGCTGGGCGGTACCTGTTTAACAAAAGGCAGGTGAGTCAACTCTGGGCAGCAGCTCAGCTGTGCAGGACTGCAGGCTGCGTCCCTCCACCCTGACACATGCCTGCATGCTTAAGGGTAGACCAAGAATTCTTCTGGTTCCTGAAATCACTAGATAAGCAGCCTGTCTACTCACGTTTCCGCTTGACTTGAGTACTGAGTGTCACAAAATTACCACTTGACCCTTTCCTGCACCACTCCCTGAGCCTCACCGACTCTCACTCCTTGTCCACTCACTCACAGCCTCTTCCATCTGCGCACTCCTTACTCTTTCATTCATCAAGCATTTATTGAGCACCTACTGCATGCCACACACTGGACCAGGTGTTGGACTACCATCAGGAAAGAGAAGCCACAGTTTTAAAGAGCTAAGAGAGTGCTTTCGGGGGGGGATTTAAATAGCATGGGCCAGGAAGTGTGTTCCATCTCTGGCCTCAACTCGATCTTGTACAAGTCACTATGCCCCCACTGGGGACCTCAGTTCCTTTACCTGGGAATCAAAGTGTTAAATGAAAGCATCACATAAACGTCTTGCAACTCCACTGTGCTGGGTTTCTATCTCACAATTCTACAAGGACACAGATGACTATGAAAGTGTCATAAAAGTGCTATGAACTTGAAGTTGACCCAGAGGTTGAACATCCATGGGGGTTGACCCACCGAGGCAAGTAGGGCTGTAGGGTGGGGAGAGCGTTCTGGGAGGAAGCAGGCGCGACGGTGGGGGGGTCTTCTGACTGGGCCGGGCAAAGGGAACCCGGGTGGAGAGAGGGGAATTCCAACCAGAGCTTTACACCACAAGACTGAAGGCAAAGATCAAGTGTAATTGATTTCTGGAGGCCTGTGATGTCACACTACTGGGCACACAGAAAGCCCGTAATTAATGCTCTCATAAAAGAAATCATGGAATAAATAGGATAAACCTCAATCCCACACTGAACTACACGGATTTTACCAGGTAGACAATAAAAGCCATGCTTACAGGGAGAAGGGAAACACATTTCCATCTGACATCTACTAGGCCTGGTCCAGGGTTTGGTTCTCGCCTTGTTAACGCCACAGGTGAGCACTGCCAGATAGCCATGAATACGGCACCACAGGTAACATCTATGACGTCAAGACTCTGGCTGGTACATGAATCGCTCGCAACCCCATAGTGGGCAGGTCACAGGGGTGGTGCAGGCAGCCAGACCCCATCTCTCTGCGCCTGTTACCCCTTATTGATCACTTTCTACTTCTCCGTCTACTGTGCCCTTCAGAAAATATTGGGAAGTGGTAATAAAAACAACTATGAACGCTGCTAGTTTAGTTTAATGCAGTTGATGATGATAGAAGATGATTCATATTATTCATGCTGCATTTAAACTAAAATAGACTTTTGTATGAAAAAAGGTAGATGTAGGAAGTGGTCCTGGTCTTATTTCCACCCTGGGCATTAGAAAAGGGTCGGAAAAGGGCAAGGCTGTCACGGGAGTGTGGGCTGGAGCGAGGCGGGGTGGGATGGGGGCCAGGTACAGCAGGAGGAGACACAGCCGCTTCCCCCAGCACTGGGGCTCCCTCCACCTGTCCATGATGGAGTCCAAGCCCGGGAAGCCCCAGGTCCATGGGTGGAGTGAGGAATGGGGGTGGGCGCAGGTAGTGAGGCTCTGAGAGAGCCAGGCTCTTACCTTGCACTGAGTACTCAGGTCCAGTGCGGTCCCAGATGTGAGGGTGCGGTGTAGGCTGCCGCTGTCCCGGCCCGGGAGCCACGCTGACTGGCTCAGGGCACATACCTGCTGAGCTTTATCCTTGGGCCACACCCTGCCGTGGGAGCCAGTTCCTGCAGGGCATGTCCTAGGTGGGATCCAGGTGAAGAGGGCGGGGCTCCTGGAACTGCTGCTTTCCTGGGCTTCCCTGGCCACCAGGCCACCAGGACAGGAGGACAGCCCAGCCTGGTGATGCCCTCACTGAGGGGGGTGGAGAGCCCAGCAGTGATGTCGGGGGTTGGGAGGAAATAAAATAAAACCACCACAGAGATCAGAGCTGCCACACATGGAGCTGCACTCTCCCCAATTCCTTACCACTTCCGTGCTATGATGGGGTGTGAGATGACTCTTCCCCATGTTTACAGAGAAAGAAATTGGTTCTGGAGATACTCAGTGGCCTGTCCAAGTTCACAGCACCAGGAAAAGGGGGCTCTTGTGATAAAGGGGGATTGCATGATTAAATGTGGGACCTTGTGCCTCCAGGATCTGAGCTCTTCCTAACTCTCAAAGGCGATAACTGTCTGGTGAATTAAAGCTACTGAAGCTACTTGGTGCCAAGACCCTGTTTGCTGGAGCCCTCTGACGTTACTGCGTGGGCTCCAGAGCCGGTAGGGAAGGAATTCCTATACAGAAATTTCTGTTGAAAATGTTCACTTTTCAGTCACTCCAGTTGGCCTTCTGTAGGCAGAATCTCACACCAGAAGAGCCTGGGAGGGTTCAGCTGTGAATCCCTTCACCTCCCCCACCTTTATTCGCTCACCCTCAGGGTGGTGACAGCAATGGTACCTCATTCAGGGCAATGCACCAATTTTTGAGTGGGCTGAGCAGTTAACTTAAAGTGGAACAGAACAGTTTGGGTTCATAATACCGTCTTCAATTTTGTTCTTTACAGAAATATTTTATTTACCTATTAATTATATAGAAAGAGACTCACTTCCACAAAAAGGTGTGGCCCTCATTGGGGCTGTGGGGAGTGGTAAGGGGAGCGTCATGTTACCTGCAGAAGCTCAGGTATGTTATACCTGAGTATACAGTGCTACAACTTTGACAATAAATGCAAATGACCTTTGGCTTTAGGACAGACAATAGGGAGTGGTGGGGACTGTGGCAAAGTGGAGCTCCTGCCTCTCTAGAAGTCAACACCCAGCTCCAATTGACCGAGGGCATGGTGGTCAAGGGTTTTGATTTTTAATATTGTCAAAGTTTCTCATTTCTAATAGGATGTCCTGAAACCCAGATAAGTTTAGCTGAAATTGGCACCTCATCTAAATTTTCTAAATGGTGTCATGATTCAACAATGCACAGGCCGAAGTCATGGCTATGTTTAGATTTCCTGCACAGTCCACCTGTTTGAGAAGTCCCTGGGCACCATCTGGCCCACTCAGTGATTCACAGAGTCTCTGTGTGAATACCACACACATGGCCACTTCTGAAACCTCCTCTACTAAAACTCGCCCAGCTAGGCCTGTGCTCACTGTCCTTCCAGCCACCCCACTGAAGCCCCGACCTACACTAGTGGCTCTTCGAAGGTGGTGTTTGGGGGGATTATTTGAACACAGCCAAGATAATGCTGCTTCCTTCACTGAGAGAGGAATAAATCAGGATGGTCTCCTGAAAAAAGAGGGTCCTGCTTGATCCTCAGGGGGCAGCTTCTACTCCAGGAAGATTGTAGTCAGAACACAAGGTGAGGTCTGTAAGGAGGCAACAGACTCCGGAGGCTTTCTGAGAAAGAAGTGCAGTCCCTGAGCTTCTGCAGGTAACATGACCTTCCCCCTACCACTCTCCAGAACCCTGTGCAGTATCCCGAGGAGCTTCCACAGGTAACATGACACTCCCTTTACCACTCCCCACAGCCCCAGGGCTTTCAAGTTCAACACCTAATTACACTCTCATGCCTGTTACTACCATATAGTTCTGTGACCCAGAGTGCTGACCCCTTAAGATTCCATGAATGGGCGCTATCTGCTTCTGAGGTGAGCCTCAGCTGTCTGTATAATATTACCAGGCCAAATTTGTCCAGAACAAATCCTTTTTTCAAAAGTGCCTTCATGAACAGATATAGGAAACGGGAACGATATCAATTCGCTGCATCAAATAATGTGCATTAAAAATGTATTTATTGTCAGAAAATGAATAATTGGCTAAACAAACAATAGTAAAATCTTAACTCATCTGGCAAAAAGCATCATCTTGGATCTACTGAAGAGGTTTGCCTTCCAAATTAAAAGTGCTCATTTGTTGTGAGATGTCAGGATTCCTGTTCAGAAAGAAACAATTTGGTTTCTTTGGAGAGTGAAGAGGCAGCTAAGTGTTGATGCTACAGATTTGAGTATGAATGCAAATTGGAAACCTGTTAAAGCTTATTTACCTTAATAAGAATGTTGTTATTAAACCACATAATACTAACCCACTTTCTTAGAAGCAATGCTTTTTTTTTTGTTTGTTTGTTTTTTTTTTGTTTAGCAGGCCCAGGCTGGGTTCGAACCTGCCACCCCTGGTACACAGGGCCAGCACTTTAATCATTGAGCTACAGACACCCAGACAAAAGCAATGCTTAATGCTTGGTTCCGATTCTCCATCATCTAAGACATACCTCTCATTTTTGTGTTAGGTTAAACCACATGAAACTGCTATTTGTAGCAGATCAAAAATGCTAGAATATCAGAAATTTTAATGAAACAACCCAACCCTACTAGGTATTTTCCCCCCAATTAATAGAGCTATTTCAAAGCCTTATATGATATTTTCTTTTATAAAATATTTTTTAGCTCATTTATAATCAACTCTCTACAAATCAAGTTGTTTGATCATCTCTGGTTTTTTTAATCTTTGCTTTTAAGGAAATCTTTTTTTTTTTTTTTTTTTTTGAGGCAGATTCTTGCTCTGTTGCACAGGGTAGAATGCTGTGGTGTCATAGTTCACAGCAACCTCAAACTCTTGGGCTTCCGTGATCCTTTTGCCTCACCCTCCCAAGTAGCTGAGACTACAGGTCCCTGCCACATTGCCCTGCTAAGTTTTCTACTTTTAGTGGAGATGAGGCCTTGCCCTTGCTCAGGCTGGTCTCAAACTCCTGAGCTCAAGCGATCTACCTACCTCAGCCTCCCAGAGTGCTAGGATCATAGGTGTGAGCCATCACGCCCCATCAAGAAATCATTCTTAAATAGTCAAACATCCTAGCTGGACATTGTGGCGGGTACCTGTAGTCCCAGCTATTTGGAAGGCTAAGGCAAGAGAATCGCTTAAGGCCAAGAGTTTGAGATTGCTGTGAGCTGTAACACCACAGCACTCTACCGAGGGCAACGTAGTAAGACTCTGTTGCAAAAAAAAAAAAAAAAAAAAAATAGTCAAACATCCACCCTTTAAAGAGGTCCATGTTGCTTGGATAACATTTTCCAATGCACACAGATGTCTGCATGGCTATATACACACTCACACACGTCCACACATGAAGGCACGCCAACATGCCTGCACACACATGTCACATTCCACACACACAGATGCACATGGCCATGCCCGTTCCCTATCTTGGGGCAGAAGAAGGACCTAGAGCAGCGTTTTTCAACCTTTTTTTTTTAATCTCAAGTTACACTTTAGCCTATAGTTAAACTTCCACAGCACACTTAAATTATATTTATCAAAAAAAAAAAAAAAAGAGAGAGAGTAAAGAAAATGAATATACTCACTGTGCTTTGAACTTCTTTCAAAAATAATTTAATTAATGATCTTTAAAAATTTTCACAGCACACCTAAGAGCCTCTCACCACGCACAAGTGGGCTGCGGCACCCCGGCTGTCGACCACTGACTGGAGCATGACCTTTGGAATGTTCAGCCTCCGGCCCAGGTGGGCTGCACAGAGCACCAGCTGCCCCCTGGACAGCCAGAAGAGGCAGAGACACGCTGCCTGTCTGGGGGGAAGGCTGAGCATGTCCCAGATGTTGACATGCAGCTGTGTTGCTTCCTTCACCTGAGAAGTGGTGATGTTTAGATAAATGAGCCAGAAAACCAGCTTTGAAAAGGCCTGAACAGACAGCCCTGTAGAAGGGCATGGACCCACCAAAAATGAAAGGGGGAGACAGGAATGAGCAGGGGGAGGCTTGGCTTGGGGAGAACAGCCCCGGCCCAGCATCCCCACTACCTTTCCCTCTGTTTTCTCCTAAATGAAATCTTTAGAATAACTTGTATTTCCAGGTGGCTACACTTTTTTACCTTTTATGTTTTTTGTCCTTTCAGTACCAGCTTTGTGGTTTGTCATTGTTTTGTTTCCCCATCGAGTGTTTATCTGACAAGTCCCTGGTCGTCCCGAGTAGCCTCTGCTCAGGCCTCCCTGTCCAGAGCATCCAGCCTCAGAGGGGCTGGGGGCTGTGTCCAAGCAGGTGACCAGGAAAGAATTCTGATTTTTGGACAACTGAGTTTTAAGATGAGTCTGTTAGTGAGTTGTTAAGTTGCAGCATTAAGAGTGGGCAATGGCCAGAGGACTGACAGCCTTTTATGTGCATAAGCCGAGAAAGCCCTGCAGGCATCCCAGGGATGTGGGTTAAACTATTTCTTGCTGTCTTCCTTTTTCATGAAGAAGTGGACCATCTGTGTCCAAGGATATGATCCCCTAGGCCCCTTTGGGCAAGGGGTAAATCACAACTGCAGCAAGGCAAAAAACAAAACAAAACAACAACTAAGAAAAGTGCCCTTATAGAAATATTTGAGGTTGTTGGGAGTCATGGTTTTGCATTAGGAAGACACCCCACACCCAGCTGCCCACCAGGGGGATGGGCCTGTCCAAGTTCTGAATCTAATAAATGAATGTTACCAGAGTGTCCCAAGATCCAGGGGACAATTAGTCAATGTCAGCCCTGATGGGACAGTCCAAGCAGGACCTTATGTGCCCAGGATTTGTTTGTCCACCAAAGAGGAGATTTTTCACAAATAGGGAACAGTGCTGGGCCTGGATGTCCAGCTCCCAAGCACCTGCAGTGAGGCCCAGTGGCTCTGAAGGTGTTGGCAGGTCAGCCGTGTCCGTGCCCTCAAGGTGACCACACCCTGCTCTCACTCTCTCCAGGAAGCCTTCACTCTGCAAATTAGCCCTGGTTATCTCCTTAACCACACACATGCCAGGGCACTTTGTCACCAGTACAGTGTCCCTTGGGAACCTCTCTCATTTCCCAACAGCACTACCCACATAACTAAGCCTCTTTAAAACAATCACCTGAATGAACTCAATAACTGAATTGGTCTTAGGCTTTATACTTACACTACCCAAATGTTATGACAAACTTTCATCTTCAGTAGTTATGTTCAGCCTGACTTAGGCCCACCGTCTTCCCAGCGTGGTTGCTAGACTCACAGTTCCTGTTCTGAGAAGCACCTGTGACTCCGTGGAGACACCACGTAGCAGCCTCATCAGGGCAGCCTGCCTTGGCGTGTGAAGCTCCTTTCCTTCCCCTTTGATATCAGTCTCTCTCTCTCTTTTTTTTTTTTTTTAGGTGCACAAAGCTTTATTTCCATTTGGTCCAAGGCTTGGGAAAAGACTGCAAGGTGTTTAAAAAGCTGCCTTGTGGCTGGAGGAGCGGCGGCTCTGGCAGAAGCCCTGATGGTCTGAAAAGGGCTCCTCAGAGGTCACTGGTCTCCGCAGACTCTTAGTTGTGCTTGAGAGTGAGCCTTTCGAAGAGATACTCGCCCAGCCCAGCCTGGGGGCCAGCCAGCCTGTGATGTTGGTCAGGTGGTCGCCCATCTTCTTGGGGAATTTCACTTCCTCATCTAGGAAGTGACTCTACAGGAAGTCACAAAGATGAGGGTCTGTGCAGGCAGAACCCGGGGGTCGTGCCTTGGATCTGTGTTTTGCTTCAACAGTTGTTTGGACGGAACAGACCCGGGGACTTCCTTTTTTCCAGCTTTTGGCAGTTTTCCAGTCTCATTCTTTTCCACTTGCAATCTCTGGGACCTTCTTCACTGCCATCTCCTGCCTCTGGAGCCAGCTAACACCATTTTTTTGTGGTCAGTCTCTTTTCTAATGGAGTTGCAGTTACGCTGCACACAGCACAGTATCACCGGCAGTGCCCTTCTCTGTCAGGTGTGACGTCAGATCTTATCACACTCTAGAAGGAATGGCCTTTATCCACACCTAGATTAAGGAGGAGAGAACTGATTTAAATGATTCCCCAGTCACAGAACTCATCCATTGCAGGTACCAAAGCTGCACTCAGACCCTCTCCAGGTACAATGCTAATTCGTGGTCTGACAGCAGAAGAAGAAATGAGACACAACAACACATAGCTAAGCTTGGCGGCAGCTGGAAAGAAATCTGCAGAAACCACGTGGAGAAAATCTGAGTGAGACCTGGGTTCACAGCCCGGGGTGGTGTGGCTGCAGAAGGGTGAGAAGCCACAGGACAGGGGGGATGGGAGGAGCAGGTGCTTCCTGGGATGGGTGGGGCAAGGGTGAGTTTTCAAGGGGTACAAAGGGATGGTGGCCATGCCTTTGCATAAAACTGGTCACTATCATTTAATCAATCTTGAGACTTTCCCAACTCTAATTTCTAAGGTGTCAACAGATACGTAATGACTTCAGGGAACATAAAAGACTATGTGTAAGGAACAGGCACTAGACCTCCCAGCTGCCTCCAAGATGACATCAGACTGGACCTATAAGCAGAACACGTCTTTAAGATGACCCTTCACCCTCATTATTAACTGCAATCATTGTGTGGCATGAAATGTATTACATGTTAGAACTAACGTGTAATTAGAAACACAGCAAGGGATTTTTCATGCTCCCATTTTTTTTCTTTTTTTTTTTTTTTTTTTTTTTTTTTTTTGAGTTTTATTTATTTATTTTTTATTGTGGAGAAGGGGCAGGGAAAGAAGGCGGGGGAAGAGGTGAGTGACAGGGTCGGGCCAGTGGCATGGTACCACATTGGCTGTATCTAGGTAGAG